>KZ063392.1:2612-58846 GCA_002091835.1 Anopheles maculatus | reverse complement strand
GGAGACGTATGAATGCGCACCATTCTCCACCGACGTTTCGACGTGCGCCATTAGTTTTTCGGGATGGGTACGAGATGATGAGGTTTTTCGTTGCGGTTAGGTCTTTCCTTCTTCTCCGCTTTGTTTTTGCCCGTTTTGAAACTGCTGCTGGTGGTGCCTGGTGGTTGTGGTGCTTTTGTTTTTAGCGATCATCTAGCGCACTGTGCCGGTTGTGGTTACAGTACTCGAAATGAGTTTCCCCGTGCGCATGTCATTTGTGTGCTGGAGTTGATTTGATGTTTTTTTCTTGTGCCCGCAACACTGATTTGCTCATAACGCGCTTTTTAAGGCGCCCTTCTGATCAATCAGTCTAACGATCTACAGCTCTACAGTACCAGACGAATTGCTTCGTGTAGAAACCCTGAGAGAGATGAAAGTGTTTTGTTCGAAAGAAAATAATAACAGTGACATTAAGACATTCTGCCTTAAAACTCTTGACTTACGGAAGCCTAGAATACGTCCACAAAAGAAGGATCTCCGGTAAACCTAATTCTCAAAAGACTCGAGTAGCTCTAGAAATGTCTTTCCATTCTTCAATGCGCAGCGGTTAAGTATACCGTTTGGCTAACGCCGCACCCAATGTACAATATCCTTCCCGGTCATGCTATTTTACCAAACATCACCTTTGTGCTGGAGTCACTGTGATGTACCTCTGACTAGCTCATGAACACACACCGAAAGCCCCTCCGAAACCGTGGTAATCCACTTCGTCATCTTCATCATAATTATCATTATTCAAAGCCTTTCTCACAAAACATCACAGTCAGTCGGTCAGTTGGAAGTTTTGATGCCGTTTTCGACCAAAAGAAAAAACCCCAAACCCTCAACAAACCTCTAGCGCACAAAGTCCAAGGAACGGATATGATTTATTGCTTATTTTCTCCCCTGCTTTTTTCTCGATTCCGTATCGACTATCGGACGCTTCTCGCCTTCACCTTCACCGATTCGACCGAGATCGATGAGTTCTACTAGGTGAACTTTTTCTGCGTCCCCTCTCTCGCTTCCTCTAGACATTTGCCCAGGTCTCTATGATAAATAGACGTTGAGCTGGGAATCGGCGTTCGGTACGATTGATTGCAGGCGCTAGCCACGCACATCCGAAACTTCTCAAAGGGTCAAACAGAAAGGATCGATGAAAGGATTTCTCCCTCGCTTACCTGTATCACCCGCATCGGCAGTCCCGTCTCCTTGGCCAGCTGTTCCCTTATGTGTCTAGTGGGTTTTGGTGTTTGACTAAATGCGTTCTTCAGCACCTCGAGCTGTTTGGCTTTGATCGTGGTTCGGGGTCCTCTCCGTTTCGAGCCAGCGCCATCGTCCGGGCTTTTGTTTTCGGCCTGCGAATCACCCCGACAGTCTGGATCACCGTCCAGCGAACCCTGGTCGGAGTCGTCGTGCCCCGTCTTGCTGTCCGTGCTCATGCTCTGCACCGATAGGTCTGACGCTCCCAGTGGTCCATCCCCGTGATGTAGTCCGGCGGCTCCGGTACCGCCACCCACCAGGCCCGCCAGCACGCCAGGCCTCATCTGGTCTTCTTCGTCTTCGTCTTCCGAGGCGGAACCCATGAGGGAGTCTGTAAGAACGGGGGATACAACAAGAATTTGGGTATTAAAATTAAAGACATAGATCGATTTGGGAAACCTGCTGCTGCTGTTGATAAACACCGGAGAAGGACACCGTTCTTGAGCCCACTCGAACCGTTGAACGAGCAAGTGAATCGTGAAAATCGATTTTCCTTTCAAGGGGGAAAATGTTTCCCTTTTTCCCGCAACCAAACACCCGAGACGCACTGTTGCTTTTGTCAGCGATATTGTGGCCTTCCCCCTCTTGAGCGCGCTGTTATTTATTTGTGTGTTTTATACGTTTTCCCGCTCGGTTTTCCACCCTCAGCTTTCGGGATAAGGTGAAACTGAACCAGTGAAATGCTGTGTGGCAACCCGAGAATAGGGGAGGAATCCGTTTAAAATCTCTTTATCATCGGTCCACATCCGGACAAAGCGGTTTCCTTAGCCACCAGTACCGTATGGCTGCTTCGTATTGTTACAATAAATTGAGTACGCACGTTCAAGGACTTGCAGGAGTGGCCCTGGAGTTGTGCGTGAGTTGTTTACCTTGTTGTTTTTCCTTCTCGGCTCCCTTCGCCAGTGTTTGTAAAAACAACACACTTCTCGAGGATGCTACCCGTAGGGGAAAATTGGCATTTGTGTCGGTTGTGTGCGTTTGAGAGAGCGAGAAAAAAGAAATAGCGAAAACCACCTCCACGCTCCAACGCCTCACGCCCGGTACTCGCGCACTGAAGGAAAAATACTTCGGATTGCAATGTTGTTGGTGTTTTTATAGCAACAAAACATCAAAACAACGGTGCAAAAACAATGCAACCGTTTACTAAAGTTGGCAACAAAACCTGGCTGTGGGAACCGGCACCATCCGGTACGGCACATGACGCGAACTCTACCACCACTGACAGCCGGCAAACGATCAGACGCTATAGGCTTGAGATTGACAATTTTTCTACCTCCAGCAAACGAACGGTTCCGGGGCACTTCCTGCGGTGAAAAACTAGCCCGCCCTCCCGCACACGCCGAGGGAGGTCCGGCGTTCCAAACCCCGGCAGGCATGTTGCGTGTTGCGTACTGAAATTGACAGCATCAAGTAAAACCCTTGCCTATTGCAGAGCCTCCGGTCGTACGGAGCGAAGTTTGACAGCTGCACATACAGACACACATTGGGAGCTCTAGCTCGGCCAGCCTGCCTGCTGCGATCTGTGAGACACGGAAATAAAAGGGTGCACATATCAAAAGCGCTTCCAAACACAGTGGTTCTCACCCCTCCAACTATCCAAGTGTAGCAGGGTCTAGCCTCGCCACCAGTCTCAACCGTTCGAGTTGAAATAAAACTGAGCCTACTTTAACTGACAGGTTGCTGTAGGAGTCCGCTTTTTCGCCCTGCGCGTGGCTACAGGACTTGGTCAGCTGGGGCTGGGAAGTTGAACACGCGGGCCCTGCTGCTGTCAGTTTGTTTCGGTTGCGCTGTTTTGGGTACCGTGAGTGAAGTGAATTTCTTGCCGTGCTGAGAACCCTGACCCGTCACATCCAACCGTACACGTGAGCCTATCAAATACACAGCCTGTCAGCATTAACCCCCCTAACAGCTCTCTGGCGGGAAGTGTTCGATTGTTGCAAAAAAAGAAGTTCAAAACATTAGCACCAAAGTAAAGAACCATCGGTGCCGGAACGAATTGTGACCTTGGAAGGTGTTCCGGCCAGAAACAAAACACATTATGTCACTGGTGTTCTGCTCTTGGGTAAGACCTGTGTAAGCATTCATGTAGTTTTGGGGCAGGAATTCATACAACCAAGAGCTTAATGATCCGTTTGTGGTAAAAAACGACGCTTCTTCAATCGATCGAAGTTACTCGGGCCGCGGTCTTCTGCCCGGAAGAGGTCAGCCATAGCCATTGACCATATCGAATGATTGATGAGGTGAGATCGTAAAATCTTCATTTCAACTCTCCCCACCACCACCAGTGAAGCACACCGATCGTGATCGTTGAACAACAAACAAACTGCTGTTGCTGGCTGCTGCCGGCTGCCGTTCGCTGCTGAAATCGATTCCAACAGGTGTCGAAAACCGAAAAACCAAACAAATCGACAATCGAGTCGAAGATTAATTACTTCTGACGCTACTCGGCTCGGCCGAGACCATGGCTCGTATGTGGGTCGTGGAGCATGTGAGCATACGCTATTTCGTTGGCGTTCCGAAGAAATACCGATAAGTTATAAAACCAATGTGACAAATCGCAATTGGTTTTCAATTTAAGCAAATTAAACAGCTTTTCCTTTCACATTTCCTAACGAACCTAGCGAACGGAATGAAAGGGTCGATTTTATTTGAAGTGTTTCTCACACGATCACCGGCCTTGTTGCAGCCCGTCTTCTTTTATTGTACTGTTTTGATGCAATTTACCAAAGATTTCAATTACAAAAAAAAACTACACATACTTTCTAATTTTATTTTGTGGTAAGTACGATTGCCGTACACGTAGTAGCATCGAAATGAATGTTTACAATGTCGGGACCTCCCGTCGTTGGTCACCTTTCTCCACGTATGCCAATATTGGAAAAATAAATTGCCAATGCTTGCACATCAGGCAGTCACAGTACTTTCACAGTGTCGGTCTTCCCACGTCGTGTGTCTAATGGGACAATAATACTAAAGTTAAAGTTGGTTATTCGGTACAAGACAATAATCAACATTCGTGACACACCAAGAAGACGATGGTACGTTTTCGGAGTCTATGTCCTCAGCTGTTTGATGCATGATTTTCAATCAACAGTTGAGTTTGGAAGTCTTTCTAGGTAAATAACGTTTATTTTTTTTAATTCTTATCCCACAAATCTTTCTAAAACATTTTAACTATAATCAAATTTGTGAAAAATTTGTGTAAATTTTAAAAATAAAGACCAATTTAGTAGTAGTGATGTCAAGAATCAACGACATCAGCATCCGGACATATGGCCAGTAGTTGCCGGTCCTAAAACAGCGATAGACGTTTTGGAGCAGTCTATGTTCCTACCAGCGGAGTAACTTGGAAAGGCCCAGGAAGCTAGATTTCCGAGTCGTACCGTAGGCATACCTCACAGAGAAGAAAAATAAGAAGAAGTATCCGGCAAGAAGTAGACAGAAGGTCATGAAAGTCAGAAATGACAGCTTGAGGATGCAACGAAACATGGACAAAAATCATGCTAAAATATTGTTGTAATGTAACTAAATATAATGTTCTCAGAGCTGCGTCCCGTCACGTGTATTATCTGAGAATCACCCTTGCAATTCCGCGAAAAACGGACAGCCTCCCGATAGGTTGCTGCCGTGACGTGAAGTGTCGTGAGATAAGGGATCCATTTTCTGCATCTGACACGCGTTAGATCCACATTCAATGAGATAAAGATTGCTTATCGCTCGTGTGCCATGTGGCACACAGCACCGTCCTCCCAACACACCGGAACGAAGATCCCTTTAGGACGACTTCGAACACGCAACACTACGGTCGCAAAGCGTCATAAAATCGGTTTTATAAAATCGTGGCCAAACGACTCCGGTGGTCTCTACCCGGCACTCTTTATGCTTCGCAACACATCGATGCGTTGATTGTGCATCGATTATGAGCCAGCGCTGTTCCACATCTAGCATTCTACAGCAAGTTCACCCGTTTCTTCCTCAGCGCAAATCGTAGCTGGGCTTTACTCGGAGAAAACCCATCATTCTGGGTGGCATTTTCGTGCTTGCACAGCAACTACGCCCCAGTTTCCTGTGCAGACCGGTACGATAAAAGGGCTTAGAAAATCGGGCCCTTCAACACACGAAACCCGGAACACAACAACAAGCGACCAAATGCCGCCCGTTTTTGTCTCTAATGCATGCTCGCGAGTGCACGCGCACGACAAAGTGTAGCGCAATTTCACACCGCATTCTGTGCACCTGGCCCGACAAAAGGTACACACCATAGCGGCCTGATTTGCCATGCCTTGTAGCAAAAACATAGTTACACCCGGGGTTTTTTGTGTCGCGAATAGTTGTGTGCTGGTTGTTGTAAATAAAAACAAGCATTTAAAAACTCATTAGAGCCCCCATTTTGTAACGGGAGAATCGAAATTGCAATTTAGATAACAAATATGGGTGAGAAGAAAAAGTGTGCAGTCAAACGTTCAGTGAGATTTTTTTTATAGCAACTATGCTATAATTTGAAAATATTTTTAATTACAAAGAAAAACAGCAATTAACATCGTTCCACAACATAAAAAAGTGGAATGTTTTGCTAACAAAAAGGGAAAATGATGAAAATGTAATGAACGAAACAGTAATTACAGTTTTATCTTCAAAACCTATATTCTACGATTGATTTAACGTGCAAACAAACAGAAGATAACAGACGTGTACAGTGACCCACCCATAATTCATAAGGAGAAGCGTGTGTGGTGAGTTATGGGTAAACCGATATTCGATGCGATTCTGCCATAACGTAATTTATGCTAAATGTGAACATAAACATTCGCTCTAATCAGTCAGCTGCTGAACAATATGCCCGGGACCACACGAAAGTACGACAGGTGGTGGTGGTCTTGCGTAGGTACAGTGACTGCAGGTCGTGCTGGATAAACCCGATAAAACCGAGCTCGATCTAATAGACTCAGCAAAGGGATCGCTGAGCTTCCGAGGGTATAAGTACGTCATGGTTGGCTTATCGACTTTCGGGTGGACTTTTGCGGACATGCGTGTGCATCTACCTGCTTCGGTCACATCAGCACAGGCGCGCGACTCGTTAAGAATCTGCATAAGTTAACCGAATTATGGTTGGGTAGAGAATCCACAACAAGAAATAGTGAGTGAAGCATTAAGTTCTGATCAGAATTTGTTGATGAAAGAAAGGACACACAGAGTTCCTGCCTAAAACCACAAAAGCAGGCGTACGAATTTCGCCCAAAGATCAATGCGGACAGTGTGAATGGAATGGTGGACGATTCTTCTAAGGATACCGATACCGAAAGGACCAACCAATACCAACCAAATAACAAAAAAAGAACATCCCTTCCGTAAGACCTTCCCGATCACATTACGCTGATTACCCGATTCGCCAAAAACCAAAATTGGGACCTGGTTGGGTTGGGTTTCGTTTCGGAAAAGTTAGAAGCTTAGCAGAGTAGCGAAAGCTCCGGCTTTACCAGCTAAAGCCGAACCCAAGCTAAACGGATCAGCAAACCATCTCTCCTGGGCTGGATCAACCGGGAGAACCAATTTTTGCACCGCGGCAGCAGCTTTCATCCACAGGATTTGCCGCTTGTGAGCGTGTGAACAACAAAACACCGTAGACAAGCCTTATATGTCACCCGTTCTACTACAGCGAAAAAAGGACACAGGGGCCATATAGGGGTTGCCATTTTTTCGGGATCTCTCCATTCCTTTCTCGCTCGACACATCACGTCCAGCAAATGATGGCTCCTTTTGGGCTTCGGTTTCAGTTGTGGTTTTACGCATATAAATCTGGTTAGCCAATAGGTGCATTGGTGGTTCGGGGTTTCGCAGACGATGTTTACTTTTCATTTCACTATCTCGTTTAGCATGGATTGAACAAACAACACAAACCACACAGGCACGCATTACCCTCCCGGTGTGGACAATAGATGCAGGGAAATTAGATGGGAAGCGAGCGATTCTTGCTAGGGAAAAAAATGTAAAGCTTTACCGAGGAACAACAAAGCCTAACAGAACCGAAAAAGGAACTAAATGCCGAATGGAACGGTCGCGGAAGTTGCCGAATGGATGATCGCATTCAGAAGGAATTAGCCGCAGATCCAATATGTAAATTGATCTCTGGATCGGTAAGCTTGTAAAATTTTGACAGTACCTGTTGCCACGGTTGCACGTAGCTGATTATTAAACGATTTATTTAAATCGTCTTAAAAATTAAAAAAGACGCACATTTCAGGTATTCAGGGTGTTCACCGTTTTTTGGGATGTTTTGTTTCGTTCATCAACACTAAACATATCAGAAAGTTCCTCGATCACTTTGAAGCTTAGTCAGTCAGTCGAACCTTATAAATAGCTTTAGACACCTGATCAATAAGCCTATATCTGTCTTTAAAATATGGAAGATATCCTGGTTGATTGATTTCATTACCTTAAAGTTTAGAGTTATCATACTGTTGTCAGTATTGTGTACCAGACTTTAGTGTACAATATATTATATTCTTAAACCAAGCACTTTTGCTTCAAGGCAGATCATTTATACACTCAACATGACAAGACTTCTTATGAAAATATTTAGATTAGCGTAATGTCTTCTCTACTGGAGATCTGCTAATCAGCTTAGTTCTAGTCTAACATTGTTTAGATGGGATATTTCCTTCAAATGCTACCATTTCAACTGTTGGACCATAAAAGTTGGAGTCTTCCAGAGTAGCTTGAACAAGAAATTTTGTAATTTATTTTGGACAAAATGTGTTTGGACATAACCAATTCCAAGAAATCTAGAATCAGTTGTTTCATCACGAAAACTTCATATGTCCTTGGGAATTGTTGAACTCCCGAAGACTTCTCTTCATATCCTGTCTATCAAATTAGATTTTTTGCCTAATCAAATTAAAAACATTTTTGGAATCTATATTCGCTCCCATCAGGTCATATATTCTCTCGAACTTTTAATTTCTCGGCATTAAGCAGAGACGATACGGTCCAAAGGTACATATAACTCCAGGCCGGTATATTCTAGCTGACCCTTAAGCCAAGAAAATGCATCCCTTGCAACGACACTACAAGGATATTCTTTCAAAAAATTATACATAATTATTTAGTGAAAAGGTTCCTCAATCGCTTAAAATAAAATAAATTCTTCGAATGCATTTGTAACACTTCTCAGGCGCGTTGCGTCAAGGGCTCGAGCAAAAAAAAGCATCCAGCTGCCTTTGCAGAAAACCATAGCAACACAGATAGAGAAATTCGTATTTCGGGCAGGGCTCTTCAATCTTTCTCAACCGCAAAAAACAACCCTATCCCTCCGTTACGTACTGTGTGCCCTGTGGAGAGTTTGTTCGGGCGATGGGGATGATGGTTTGTTTCTCCCCATCGCTTCACTTTTGGCAGATTTTTTTTTGGACCCCCATTTGCTGTTACACCCCTGTTCGCGGATGGTGTTCATTAACAATGTATAAACAAAACTAATCACCAAATCCACGCCGTGGCTTCCCTGCTGGGCGGCGGCGAATCACGGGACGCACTTTTTTTGTGGTTTCGTTTTGTTTCTTCAGAATTGTTTCACAAAACGGGGGGAAACAAATCTGCTAAAGAACGATGCATTTGCGGGAAAACAAGAAGAGGCCTGCCACAGGTTATGCATCCGAAGCATAATATTAATGCAAAAATTGGTTAAAAATCTTAATTCCAATGAAAATCGGCTCGTTAGTGTTTTCGCGATTTCGCAAACCACTCGCCGGGAGTGAGGGCACCGAAAGCGATACAAAAAATCCATTTTGCAGGATACGTAACGTAAGGTGCAGTTGGAACGTGAATCCTTTTTTATGGTGTATTAATGATGATCGAAGTTATGCGTGGAGCTTTTATTGGTTCTTCTCTCTGCTTTCGGACTGTCCCGGTCGGTAAGGAATCAAGTAACGTCTGTATAAAGGATGGCTCCAATCAGCTGCACGGAAAAAAAAAAATCCCAAACATACATTTATAGCAGACGATATGGAAACATAAAATATCACACCCAAAGTTAGGGAGTTTTAAACATTTTGTCGGCAACCGAACGGGCGCGAGACAAACGATGTTGGCCCGTGACGGACGCGCAACAAAAACGCACATTAACTCATTTGTCGCAAAACTGCACGATGTGCACTTCACTTTTTTCTGTTTTTTTTTTTTTTTGTCCATGGCCACGCTGCAGCAAAAGGGAAGCAAGCCCTTAAAGTGACAACAGCACGGGTCCAGCTCCCATAACAATAATAATGGTCGGCACTTAAAAAAAAACAGAGACGAATATTTTGAGCCGTAGCAGCAACAGCAGCAGCAAACAACGGACAACAACAAGCGCGACAACAGAACCCGCTTGTGTGCGCACCTTCCGGGCGCTTGCGGACCATTGCCGGCCGGTCCGACGTTGAAAACGAAGCATAAATTATGCTTTAAATATGCTAATCCCTCCCCAACATGTTTTAGTGTGGAGCATACAGAGTAGGCCCCATGGGGTGTATGTGTTATTATTGCTTCGTAAAGGACTTGTTTTTATTTACAATGCACTGTGTGCTTTTTTTATTTAATGTTTCTGTACTTGTTTTTCTTGTTTGACAATTTTCCATACTAATTATTCATCCACAAGCGGGTTGTTGCCTTCAAGGTCCTCGCGAGTTGTACGCATTTTTACGATTCCATTTTTATGATTTTTCTGGTGCTTTTCAATGCTCGAGATATTTAGCTCCGCAAGGGCGAAAACCCCTGTAAGGGATAATTTTGACACCAAACCGGCAATCAGCACCAGCAATACTTAATGTGCGCTCATGCTACAACTTTTACGTTACGGGTTAACCTTTAAATTTTAAGTGCGTTTTTTTTTTTGCTGTGCGCCATAAAAATCCAAACCTTTTATAGCATATCGATTCGTGCTTTGCATTGCAAAAACCCTGCATTTTTGCAGTGAAATGTTGTGTGTTAATAAATCGAACCGAAATAACAAGTTTCCGTTTAACTTATGAGCTGTTTCGTAACTACATACGTTTCCCAAACCACGGGGCCGTCGGTTTTTCTGCGCGGAAAAGCTTCCACCAAACGCCGAAATAATGAATCGAAAAATGGCGGGGCCCTGTGGATCTTTCTGGCGGTATTGCTGGATAATGTTGTACATCGATTTATTGCCGGCAGAGAGAAGAACGAACACTGAACGTAAAAAAAAAAACAAGCAGTATGTCTGTACCGTCCAGTCCCTGTGGCGTTGTTTTCCCTGTGTTGTTGGCCGTGGTTGACCGGCTGAGGGAAAATACGATTGGCGAAACATACCGGCGCACACACGGCGTTTGGATAATTTATAGTGCAATGTTTCTTGCATTTATTTTTATTTTCCACCACCACCTCGGCTCGGTTGACGGGTACGGGACCGGCGTATGCATAAGCACCAGGAACCGAACCGAACTTGCAAACCAGTATCGAGTACCAGTGTAGTGGAGGTTCGAAGCGTCGTTGTTTATTGGCAAAATTTCCATTCGAAGGGCACCATTAAAAATAAAAGCCATTCCGCTAGTGGTTGATGAAGGTAAGGTTTTACACTTTAAAATGGGGTTTTATTTAACTTCTTGCGCCATAAAGATCCTGAGTGTCCTGAGGCAGAAACACTTTCAGGGATCCATCTTGTACTGCTTTTATTGTTTTGTTTGTAGTGATGTAAAAAGAAATTAAAATACATTTGCTACAAGCTCGAAACATTGCTTACTACCATCAATGTAACAAAAGATCTGCTCCAACAGTGAAAAACAAATCAAACGTCTTCATTGCCATCCGATCAAACGTCTTCATTTTCAAACAAGTCTGTCCCTTAGTGTGACGTCTGACAAATGTCATGCCGATGACATCAAATCTTTAGATCTATTTTTCTTCACTGTCAAAGACATTGTTAAAACATCAGCGCACGAGCGTACTTGAAAAGGAATGCATTAAAAAAACTCTCAAGAAGAAAACTTGAGCTTTGTTCGAAAGAAAAATGCCATCAATTGAACGAAAAATAACTTCAAACACACTAAATAGCCTGGAGGCTAGGATCCTGTACAAATACAGACACGTAAACTAAGAGGACACTACCAGAGGGCGCCAGGAAAAGCGTGAAATGGTTCACTCAAGCTCACCACTACAAATACATAAATCTGTGTGCCATAAGAGCACGGCTAGAAAGAGACCATTCCTGTTCGCTGCAAGTAACGCGCATGACCGGGAAAACCTCATGCTCTCGCACTTGAGCACGGGAAAAGTCAAGGAAAATGGATCCCGCTGTTGGAAAACTCCACCGGTGTCGGGAAGCACATACACACACACAAGATGGAGTCGTGGGCAGAGCAAAAGAGAACCTCCCTGGGGAACACATCAGTCAGTCGTGCCGTTCCGCTTCTTTGCACGTGTTGCGAAATGGCGGACCGGTTGAAGTATCTCGGGAAAATCGATTTCGCTACCCAGACATCTTCGCCAAGGGGGAGTATAGGCGTACGAACTAAATAGGTGTCCTGGGGGAAAAAAAGCATGGATGGCAAAAAGCAGACTATACCGTACCTGTCATCGGGTGGGGTCCCTTGCCGAGCATGTAATCGTCCTTGCAGATGAACTTATTGTCGTCCAGCACGTACAGCTGCTCGCCGGTGCTGATCTGCTTCCGGCAGATGCAGCACGTGAAGCAGTTCAGATGGAACACCTTGTCGCGCGGTTTCCGTACCAGGTCCGACGGTGCGATGCCCTGCCCGCAACCACTACACTTGGTACCGTAGCGCCTGCGATTTTGGGGAGAGAAAGAGAGAGAGAGAGCGATTGTCATTAGAAGAGATTGGAACACACGATTTAAGTGCTTTAACTTTACTGCCCGTTTGTGTGAGAACATTTAAACGGCTGGTGGTAAATGAAGATACACAGAATGTATGGGCATGTGATAAGAGAAGGAATTAATGGTTTAGGATACAGGCGAAACGCAGCATACGAGTGACAGGTGTAAACGGAGCGACGAATGAATTATAGCACAAATTGAATGTCCTTTACAAATGATCGATCTTGATTGTTTCAGCTTGAAGAATATTGTTTAAGATGTTACAAGTAGTGTTAACAATGCTGCAAAAAACTTTAACAAAACAGAAGCATGAATACAATTTGGTATGAAAGCGTCAGTTCGTTTGGGATTTAAACAGAAGCGATTACAGTTCTTTAACATTACAGCGTGTTTGTGCATGTTTAAGCGATGTAGGTTGAATGATTGAACATATTATTTGAACAAATAAATAGCTTAAGATTAAGATTCAAGGAGCCTCGAATATAAAGTCTTTTGCTATAAACTACCACTTAAACAGGATGAATTATAGCACAGATAGAACTAGTTTCATGAGACTCTCTCTAGTGTTTGAAAACAGTGTCACACGGCAGGACCTAATGTATGAGCAGATGATCTAAGCAAGATCATAATCTTAAGAGAGCTTTAGCTTGCACCTTTAAACTGAGTTACAAATGAATTATAGCACACATGAAACAGATTGCAAAAATAGGTTCAAAAATATTACTAAGAGTAAACAGTAAGCAACAATGAAACCCTTAAAATTGTTTAAAAGTATTTAAAAACAGATGTGAAAGCTCAAGAAATTAGTAATTACAGTTAGAGCTATTAGAAGAGCACCGATTAAAGTATTTAAACTTTACTGTAAGTTATGATAAAGCCTTTAAATACATTAAAGTATAGCGAATGTATGGGAATTAAGATGAAAATGTCACATTGAGATTAAGGATAAGGATGTTCGAGCACGAAGAAATCGCTCTGTACGTAGAAACTGTCATTTGCATTAATTATAGTAACAATGGAAAGCCTTTCTAATGGCCCATTATTGAGGTGCCTTGTTGAAAAATTACTTTTACAGATAAAATTTATATAATTCAGCCCATTTACTTGGATTACTTTAACAGCAACAAACAAACCGATTCAAGTTGAACGTGAAAACTAATCATCAAATAAATTATAGCATAAATATGTTTCTTTAATTTATTAATTAATTTATAATTGTCAACTCTCACGACTGTTCTCAAATAAAAAAGATCCATGGGAGAATGGCCAATTTGAGCTAAACTTAACCCATCAAGTCACTTAAGGAACGAATCTCTCTGCCATTGTTTTCCGCGAAAAACGAAAAAAACGACATTAAAAATGCATAGAAATAATGCATCTGCTGCATCCTCCCAGATTCACATCTCATCGCAATTAAAGTTTCCCACTGGTTAAAGTCATCCAATTATGCTTGGCTTTATATCCTTTTCGCTTCTGCAGCCGTCGTTAGCAAACCAATTTAAGCTGCACAGCATCTGGACAGAATGTTGCACCAACGCACCAACGGCTTCACAAGAAACAATCGATCCGATTTAATTGTGACATTAAAGAGCCCCATCACCCACAGCGGCACCCACCCGAGTGGCTTTAAAACAATTGATCGCTAATCAGTTTTATTGCTTTGTGTGTGCTTTGCTCGATTAAAGCTCAACGTTGACGCGTTCTACGCATGCTATAAAAAAAAACATGAGTTAACCGTACGGATTCTGTTTTTCCGGGGGCTGACTATAAAAATGGCTGTCTCGATTACCGGAAAGCGTAATCCTTCCGTTCGGAGCGACTCATCAAAACCATCTCAGGCTTCGATCGATCACAGACACACACGCACACTCTGCACAGGAAAACGGGATGATGATTGAATGTGACCTCCGGCACATGAAGCTGTAACACAATGCCTGCCAGATGAACACGTGACGATACCGCAGTCCACGGACAAAATCGCGGACGAAAAATCGCACTCAATGAATCTTTTGCCTCATCGCGGCCACCCGATTTTTCTTACCGTACATCCCGCACGGTGCAACCCGCCCGAAAACACACCCCGAAAATGGAGCGCAAAAGGTACGGCGTACAACATCCGAGCCTCCGAAAACAATCAACCGGCAGCAAACAACAACCCGCCAGCAGGGAGCAGGAGCGTTTCGAGCCGGAAAACGATCAATCTCGGATGTTCATCTTAAATGCAACCACTCTTCTTAACTGTACCCGCCGAGTACCGCTGCTTACGATGCTGCGGCTGCTTCTGGCGTGGATCAATTTTGAGACAATTTCAACCGCACAGGCCTTACCGTCAAAATAAAGCGAAGAAAAATTGGGAGAACAAAATGTGAGGCGTTAACCAACCAACTCCGCCAGTCTGGTGCACTTTCGTGGTTTGGAGGCATTTTCCTGTCGCAACACTCACGCATCACGCATCAGCATCATCATCCGATCATCAGCCAACTCATGATCACGATCGTTTTGCGCTGTTTTGATCCTGCACTGTCCACAGTCCGAACCAATCGCCGAGCCCACACTGATTACAGTGCGAAAGAAAATGAAGGCAAGCGAGCGAAGACGAGGGAGATAAATGTTTCGCGATCACCGGTACCCGCGTGCTGATAATTATAATTTTTGGGTGATCGTACGAAACCAGCAAAAAAACGCCTCAGAGCGAATCATTTTAAGACCACACCACGCACAACCCGGAGTCTCGCTTATTTAGCATTTTTGTTGTGTTTTTCATTCAGGTTCCACCCAGAGCCGGAGGGCCCGACTGTTTTGCCTACTGTTTAAATGGTGGTTATTGTATGTAAATCATAGCTTGAGGATTTCGGTTCACGAATGGTGCGACCACTCCCCGGCGCGAACGGAAATTGGGGAATTGCTGCCGAAAGAAAAAAAACACGAACAACTTCTCCGAAAAAAGCTTCCGGAAGTCGGTAGCGCACGCTTCGAGCGCTTCATTCAAAACCGCCCCGAAACGTTAACAAGACCCAGCTTTAAATGTGGTAATCCCGCACATCCCGGTTACCTACCTGAAGAAATCGTTCCGACAGTATAGCTTCGATTCTCGGCTAAAGCATTTGTCCGCGAGCGGTTGGTGACATTCGCAGCATCGGACGCACGTCGCATGCCAGCCGCGTTCGAGCACGTTGAGCAGGAATTTGTCCAGGATCGGTTTGTTGCAGCCGGCGCACGGATCGCCCAACCCGGACGGTGGTTCACCGCGACCTGCGAAAGGAACAGGAATAGGAGTTTGAGCACTATTAGTTCTGATTTTTAACTACAGAAATGTCAAATGAATTGTGAATTTCTACGAATTGGCTGTTAATTTATATTCCACTAATATTAGTCGCAGTAGGCAACTGTTGTCGTTTGTGTTCATTTGTGTTCATTTTTAATTCATCCGAAGATACGTTTACATGTGGCTTTTTATTGTCTTTTTATAGCTATTTCACAGCTTTCTAATAATTAAATTCAACTAATTTTAATTGTTACTAAGTAGAGTTAAAATGCTTCAAGATTCTTCACAAATTAGGACATTTATTTTAAACCTTACTAAACACAGATTTAAGAACTATTCTATTTCGAGAAGTTTAAAAATAAATACGAAAATTTAAACAAGTATTCCAAATGACAAAATGGCCTTTCTTTAAACATATATAACGAGCTCCGTAACATTTTAATTTATTTTCTTTTGGCAACATAGAATAAAAATATGGCTTTAGCAAGAAATGTAACGAAAAATACATTTTATAGTAGATATTTTACCCTTAAAATTGACAATTATAAAATAAAAATAAAGCTTCATTTTTTATCATTATAAATTTCATACATAAACTTCAAAAGATTTTTGTAATTTAATTTTTTAAATGAAAATTGGCTAATCTTACAAAAATTACGGATTTCTTAAAATTCTTAGCTTATTCGAAAAAATATGCCTAACTTCGGATAGAAAAGAATTATAGCAAATAAGTTAAAATACTGTTTTTTAACCATAATTTAAGTTCAATCATTTTTATATTTATTTGTAGATCTTAAAATAAAGAAAAGGTAAAGAATATGATCAAACATATTTTTAAATTCATTATGAAACGTTGTTCGAAACGACTGCGTTCTAGAATATCTCTGAATGTTATTCCTTTCCCTTAACTCAGCTATAAAATGAACCTAAAACCGTCTAGAAAAAAAAAAACCGATAAACGAATCCTTGCCGAAATCTTTGCCAAAAAATCTAATTCCACAACCACAAGCATCAACCAACCACGACACCTTTTGTTTTGATAACCTCAATGGGAACTTCTATTGCCGCGGTTTTTCTCGTTTCCCTGGTACTATCCCTTCAGACGTTTGGTTTTGATCGGCAGACACCCGGTGGCTTTAGCACCCCTTAGAACGAGCCGCCTTGTTATTCATACCGTTGTTGTTGTTGCGTGTTGTGCAATTGTCCTACAAATCGCCACCGAAGGATCAAAAACGGATCATGTTACGTGGTACGGGAATTTTCACACATGCGTTACGGATTTGCGCACATAGCCTGCTGACGCCTTTTCACCAACCGTGCGCTGTGTTTGGTTAGTATTTTTACAGCCGACAGCCGATCGGCTTTTCCGTGCAAGTAACCGGCAAAAGGCCGACCGAAGAAGTGGTTTGTTTTTACAGTCACTCAACGGTTCTCAAAAAAGGATCCGCCTATCCTGCCCTTTTGGAGGGTGCTGCTGCTGATGCTGATGTACGTTGCTGTCGTGTTTTGTTTTGTCAAGCACCTCGAAATTCGATATGATTTTGGCAAGGTAAAGGCAAAACATTGTAAACGATACTTCCTCAGGTATGGAAAGCGGTAAATTTATAATCTCTTTTAAGTAGCTTTTGGTGGAGTAGCTGAATAAAAATAGTCCTAAAGTGTAACTTTAATTATATATCAATTTTTACACATAATATCTTCATTATCTCGGTACAGCTTGCAACGCACGCTTTTCCTTGATAGTCACCTTCACCGAATTGTTATCCAAACTACACTGTTATTGACATAGGACTAAGTAAAACACTGTCATGATATGAGGATCCTCATTTTCCAACATTTTCCAACGCCGGCGAAAAGGATTGTTATCGTCCTAAAGACCTGACCATCTCATTACATCAGCCTTCCTTCCAGGAACACGCTCATTTATCTAATCGAGCGTACACTTGTTTGTGTGTGTGTTTTGATGAACTGAAGTCCTACCACTGTCCTTCCTATTAGGAGTAGAGTCTGCTGTTAAAACCGTTTTGCAAAGCAAGTTAAGGTTAAATTATGCACAGAAAAGTAATCAATCAAATTTGATTCCATTAGAAAAGGTTCAAACTTCGGAGAGAAAGAGAGAGAGAGAGAGAGCGAGTGTTTAAAACGTCCATCTTTGAATCGTGAAATTAACATCCCCAATTAGCTTTGTTTGTCTTAGCTGGGATTATACTACGATTTGACTTCTACGAGAACTAATGCTATAAAATGCTGGCCTCACGGGGATTTTTTATAGCAACACCATTTAATCGTTTGGCAGCAACATTCTGATATTTGAGGTTGCTTACAACATTTTGAGAGTTGTTTCAAATAAAACTACTTTAAAAGACTGTAACTTTCTACCCAAAAGTACATTTATATATCTTCTCTTCTTGACTCAATGACTTTCAATGGTCAACTAGCCTTATTGGGGCCACATAACTGATTCGGTCGGGGTAAAAACCTGCGCAGCTACTAGTACGACACAAAGATACAGCAATTTTAATTCTATTTGAAGTATTTCGTTGCAAGTTCCTACTTAATTTATGGGTTTAATGCACTTACTAGTGCAGGAATCTTCACAAGTTAATTTTGCATATTTAGATAATAACTTTGCATTCGTCAACAATCAAATAAAAAGGAAAAACGCTTCTATTTTATTGCTCAAAGGAATTGGACACGATCCGTAAAGGATTTTGTAAGGTTCCTAATACGTGAATGACCAATGTTGCAACCCTTAATCCACGTGAGGATGCTCCAAGATAACACTTCATCTTTGTCATAGGAACCTTAGAACGTCTTGATCTGTCTTTTATAGCGTTTTCGACTTAATTTAACCATTAGATACTGGATAATATCCTGCGTAGAGGAATTCTGCCTACGAAGACACACAATGGAAAGGATTCAATGTCTGTACTTTGGTGTGAGTGCAGACGGTACCTTCATCATTAAATTACTGGGCAGAAATTATAGGTGGCTAAAGCCTCATCTTAAAGCCTTAATTCTCATCTCAAGAATTGATCCCAATTGTATACATATGTCCGTGTAGTGCAAAAGCTTCGTAACAGTTCCCACCATTAATTCTTGGTACATGCTATAATAATTCTAAACTTTGCTATAATAAAATGAAAAGAGAGAGATAGAATGGTCTTAATCCTAACACGCACCGATATTGTGCTGGTTGTGCTGCAGTACCGAACCGAACGCCATCAGATCCTTGGCCGGTGGTGCCCGGGCACCGATTGCTGCGAAACTGTCCCCCAGAAAGGACGCCAGCGCGACTGCCCGTGGGGGCGTTTTGGTCGCTTCCGTTAAAATTTTGAAATCCGTTCCACCGAACCCGGGGTACCGAGAGCACAGAACGTTCTCCTTCTACCACCGCCCGGATACCCGGACCCACGTACGCACACACACACACACACACACACACACTTTTCCCACCCCTTGGAAACACGTGGGTGGCAGCGAAGGTGTTGGAGTATGTTGGGTTGACCTAGAAATTGTGTGGAAATTCGCTTTGATCACCACACGTCTCACCGACACAGAACCTTTTCTTTCTTTCTTTTTCTTTATCCGATGAGATAGGATTTTACACTTTTTCTTCTGGTCGGTACATTTTCCAACTTTGATCACAACACCACTCACACCGATTCACATCCGCACGCCTGCTATCCTGTTACTGTACGCACATCGTCGCGAGAATTGGGTATGGAAATCTTACAGCAAAAATGCACCCACAAACGTGGGAAGAATTTCCCGAGAGCAACCGAAGGAATGCGTTCGATTGCTGCACCTTTCACCGTCGGTACTGGTGTAATTTTCACGTGAAGCACACACACATACACACACGATCGCCCTCCGGGAAAAAGCGCCTTGTTAACGATTTTTACAAACCGATCTCTTCTTTCACTCTCCTTCTCTCGCTCTCTCGCTCTCTCGCTCTCTCTCTCTCGACTAGCCTACTCCGTCCAGCGTAGTAGACAGGAATGATTTATGTGCAATGCTAGAACCTTATCCATTCCGTTCCTTGATCGGCTGCCTCGCAAATGTAAAACCCAACGCTACTAACGCACGACACTAATTTTCCGCACGGAAAATCGCACAAAAAGAAAACCGCACACCCGCACACAGTTGTTGTGTGGTTGCTGAAGCCCGGCACGCGAAAATAACGCTACGCACTCTCGTAATCTCGTGACCGACCTGTGTATATCAACCGTTTAGTCTGACGCAGCCTCGCTCGAACCGATCCGCACCGAACAAGGGATAAATGTAGACTTGCCGTACGTCCAGCAAGTCGACGTGACGTGCAAGAGGAAGCTCCAAGACACGGCCCGACTGCTGCCAGCTGTCAGTGAGAGAAGGACGACGAATTGCTCGCCTCGATAGTGTCGTTTCCTTCACGCACTCGAGAGCTGTCAACCTCCATTAGGGTAAAGCGGGCCGGCTATCCACCGCTTTTTCATGCTTTTCTCTTTCGCTCACCCCTTCGGCAAGCTATTTTCTCAGAAAAGAAGGCGTTGCCTAGCAACACCATCAACACAGCAAGGAAAACAGACACGGAAAACAAACCGTAAGGGAAGCGGAGAAAAGGGATGCCGCTATTGTTTGCTCTGCCCAATCGGATGCACGGTTTACACACACACACGCACCCCACTTTTGTCAACACCCCCTCGTGTTTGGGCTTTGGTTACGGGGGGCTGGGGATGCTAGGGTTTACAAGGGAGGTGGATTAAACAACCGTGAATGAATCGGTAGATGGCAGATCTTTGAGAAGGGCTTTTCCTTGTCGCTTTTCTCTCGTTGCGGAGTTTTCTTTTCACCCCGTAAAAGAAAGGTGTCATTTCGGGGAAAAAGTGACCGCAGCAGCAGCAGCAGGCCATTTTCCTAGGTGATGGAATGTTTAAAGGAAAAACGCTAGCTGTGCTCTTCACTCTTAAGGGTACGGGTCTACCTTTCTCTCTCTCTCGCTCGCTCTCTTGAAGGGAGGAAAAATCGGGAAACTTTTCCCTACCACAAGCGCGGAGACACGTTTTCCGGCGCAGCAGCTTGTCACACGCAGACACACACATACAGGGAGAGAGAAAAAGTCATCCGCACTCCAGCACAAACACACACTATTGATCTAGTGAACTTTGATTTTTCCGTTGCGCCGTTTCCACTGGCAGACACGCAGACACGTTGCGTCCAGCGGATAAAGAAAAACCCTCGCCCCCCCCCCCTGGCTTCGGAAAAACAGCACAAAAGTTGGCCTTTTTCCATTGTGTTTCATTCCCGCTTTTACAATTTGCAACAATGGATGGATGCACATTAATTATTACGTATTTTCGATTATTAATGGGTGAGACTTTTGGATTAATGGGCGTTTTGGGTCAAAGTTCTCCCCGTCGTGGGACGGTGGAAAATCCGAGCTTGCCGGGGGGCGAAAAACAGCTTGCTTGTTGTACAGTGTCCTTGAAAAATAGAACAAGTCTGCTGCTACTCCCAACGATGGCATTTAGGGGTTTAGAAAAAAGCCGTTGAGATTTTGGTTTCCGGGATCGAAATTTCCTTGGAAAATCGATACATCAACCCCTTATCACGGTTGTCAGAAGTCAAGGCTCAAGGCAAAAAAAAAGGCAAGATGCTTCCTGTTTGTCTAATAAATTCACCCGCAAGTGAAAAACTTGCTTTAAGATGATGGATAAAATTGAATAATTTAAGATTAGTTTAATAATGCATGATACTGCTAAAAACTTATCAAATTTAGAGCATCAAACAACACACTAGAAAGAAAACATCTGCTCATCATCAACATCAACATCCTTAAAGCTCGTGGCCTAACTTGAACTCGCAGCTTTAATTTTAATGTAAACGATTAATCACATTAAAGCGACACATCGCGCTCTACCCATCATCATTCTGGGTGTTGGAGTGACTCGAAAATGTGCGAAACACAGCGACTTTAATCTTCTCCCAAAACCCCCGTGCAACCCGGTTGTGTGTGTGTATGTGGTGAAAGAACGGCAACACACAGCCGGGACCTGGGCCGCCAAACCAGCGAAAACAGAGCCATTAAATTGGGGGGGCCCCAGTCCGGGGCCATGTCTAAATCGTTCCGTTTAAATACCAATTAATAAACGCTAATGTGTGTGTGTGTGGCTGTGTGTCCCGGTGTGCGTTGGACACGTAAAGGGAGCGCAACAACAGCGTAAACGCGAATACAAAATGAGTGCAGATATTTGCATAATTCACTGG
Source organism: Anopheles maculatus (assembly GCA_002091835.1). Classification (NCBI taxonomy): domain Eukaryota; kingdom Metazoa; phylum Arthropoda; class Insecta; order Diptera; family Culicidae; genus Anopheles; species Anopheles maculatus. The sequence goes on along the minus strand of KZ063392.1, from coordinate 37,229 downwards.
ACGAAATGAAGCGACCCGAAAACGCGACTGGACACCCCGTTTTGTCCTCGTGTGGTTGGCACTTTAGTTCTCCGGCCCGGGGTAATGATGTTTCTACAACATGCAATTATTACGAATTACCCGTGTTGAAGATTTGCTTGCAAACAAACAAAAAAACAAGGATGTTCGCCGCACTCCTAAAGTCCTATACATCCGGTTCCATTTTGTAAGGGTGTCAAAATGTGTTGTTAATTTGTTTGTTTGTTTTTGGGTGAAAAAAAATGTCACCAACTTTACTACACAATTTAAATTGTTGTCATGTGCTTTTTTTTCTTATTAGTTGTTTCCTCTTTTAATTGTCCATTCTGATGGTTCAATATCTGAAAAGAATAGATGCGTGAGGTGTAAACAAATTAAACATTATTTTGTTCATGTTTTTCCTCTAATTTACTCAACAGTTTTCTGGTTTATGCTATTTGTTTGTGATTATATTATACATTAATTGTGATTTAATTTGTTTATTGTTTGTTGTTCCTGTTTCTTTTCCTATTCTTTCTTATATTTTCTATGCCTATTTCCTTTTCTTTTGTCTTCTTCATGCGATTGTTTGTTATAAAAATTTGTACGGGTTAGGCAAACAGTATTCTTTCCAATTATTTTTTAAATCGTTGAGAGAAGCTTGGTTTTATTACTTGATAAATGGTTGTTAAATGCTTTAGTTTTCTGACTACTTTATTTCGATATATATTTTTATTCTTTTCGCTTTATTCAGCAGTTGAATTGTTTTTTTTTTATACTTTCATACTTTTCTACTATTCTTTTTTTGCTTCTATTTACTTTCATTTATTATTATAAAGAGCTAAAAGGATTAGATCTTTAGTTACAGTTTTCAAGGGTTGAGTTTCATATTGTTATTGCATATTGTTTGCTTAGTGTTATTCGTCCTTATTTACATCTTGTACACGCATACTCCTTCTTCCTTTTAGTGTAATGGAACCTAAAATTTCTTTCATTATTGTTTTTTTCTATATTTTATGTTTTTGTATGTTCCTCTTTTTATGTATTTTACAATATTTTTTCTTTTTCTCATTTTTCTGTCTTTCTTTTCTTCTATTTCTTCTTTATTTTGCTGTTTTATTTAAATTTTTATATTCATTTAATAATTTTTACTAATTGTACACTATTTATATTTTGCTGAGGGCTTTTTTAAGTAACTTCATTGAACCTTTATTACTACTTACAGTATACTGTTCGATAAGGATAAAGTTCAATATAGTTCGATATAAATTCTGTGAATTAAATAAGCAATTAAAACTATCTTTCCCCGAAAATTCATGTAGATAAGCACAAATCACGTAAATCGGAAATTAAAACACGTAAATAGCGTGAAACATTTCCTCAGTTTTCTCAGTGCTCATCATCTCCTGTCGTCCGATTGGAAGAAAAAAAAACACATACAAATTTTTCGGTAACCACAAAAACATCAAAGGAACTAGAGCCCGCAACGCGCGCTCACATTTCTCCGAACAGTTCATATTTCATCGGTTTATTAGAAATTTTGACATTTCGTCGTAGCGAGTGTGTCGCAATCCATCTTCGCTCCTCCCAATCCTCTCAACGCCTACTAGATATCCTGGATTCTCTAATTTACGGCTCGTTTGCTGTTGGGTTTCTCTTCCCTCGCTGTCATTTAACCAAGTTTTCCACGCCAGAGGCACGCGTGAGTGTGTTTGTACTTTTTTTTTTCTAGCCTCCATCGCTCGCTCTGTAATATCTTATCTAAAATTGAGTTACTAGGGCTTGCCTCTGATTCCCGAAGGCTGTCAATTACACGGCACGTCAGCATCATCGACCTGAAGGAATCGACCGGAACAACTGTGTTCAGATGATCACAGATCATCACCCCCGTTCGTGTCGTACCGTGTAACCTGTGTAGCCACATGTGCGTAAAATTACGTCCAACAATTTTGTCCCCTCACAGCCCCCCTTAGCTCCCTCCATGCCCCGACCTGAAAGAAGTCAACATGCTTCCCTAGAAACCATCGTTTTCCATATGTGTAATCCCACAGGACACAGGATCACGACCTTCTCGACACACGAAAAATGGTAACGAAACGGAACGAACTTACCGAAACGCTGAAAAGTGAAACAGAATTATTGTACGGAAGCGAACGGACGAAGAAGAAGGAAGCAACAACACCACACACCAAAAAAAAACAAACATCCGAAGCTGACCCATATCCAGCACACGCGGAAGAGGATACACTTCAATATCGGGTAGTGGAATGATACCCCGACGGCAGCCTCCAACCAAATGCCGGTGATAATTGCGTTCAATTAATCAAAAGATCACAACCATGAAATTATTAAACAGACAGACAGCAGCAAAGGCGGCGCACACGAGACGGCACGGACGGAACGCACAAAACGATACAAACCAACCGTATGGCCAAACAAATGAGCAACCGGCGTACGGTTAGTGGAGGGACCGGGTGGGATCCGGGAAGAAAGCGAACCGACCGATCGGAATCGTAACACAACACGTAGAAACACGCACGCACGCACATTGAGGTTTGATGTGACTTTTTTGATGACTTAATACGATGTGGTCGTGAAGCCGGAAAACGAGATTGTCATCAAGGCAAATGGCAGGACACGGTGAAACCAGGAACCACAAACAGCTTGAGAACGGAAGTTGTAGGGTATTATGACGACCTTTGTTTTCTTCAACGTTATATTGAAGGTTAGTTCTTTATGTATGTAAGTATACTATCAGTATTAATGCAATCCTGGATCAAGACATCTTCGCTGAGCTAGATCTATATTCAGTATGATTCAGTCTTTTAGATGACGCAACACCTTGGACGCCATGGTCTTTTGGACGCCTTTTTTGGTGAGACCTCATTGATGACAGAATTTCTGTTGGAAGGAGAGTTCTCTTTGGACATCAAAGTCCCTAGGAAAGATCCGGGACGATGGACGATATGGTTCTTGGAACGGGCAGGACCTCTTGGACGGTAGCTGTCACCCCATGGATAGCAAGGTCCTTTAAACGACGATATCTTCTTCTTTCTTGGCCTAACGATCTCTAAGGTCATGCCTGCCATTTCTGGCTTACTAGACTAATTGATACCGCATAGTTGGATAGTCAGTCCTCACTATGAGGGAACGGCCCAGATGAGACTTGAACCCCGGCCCTGCCGTGTGAAGACCGGCGCCGCTGTCGCATCTACCAACGGGTCGCCGACGATATCTATAGTCGAAAAGACCCTGGAGGATCTCAAAATATCCTGGACGATGAAGTCCCATAGATGATGAGGCGCTTTGAATGACAAAGTCTCTTGGAAGACCAACCTTTTTGGATGCCGAGTCACCTAGTTCGGAGAATAGAATTACTAACTCAATAATTCGGCTGAATTAATAAGCTCTTTATAAAATTACGCACTAAGGCTCTTTAAACAATTATAGGGTGTTAAGAAATGTGAGTAAACTTAAACAAAACACATTTTTTTCACTTCCTTTTATAAAAAATCCACATCTACAATCAGCTCAGAGCACGAACCCTGTAAAATGGATTTTCCTTCCACGATTTAGCCAATGCACAAACCATATACATACGAGAATCGAACTAGCGCCATCTATGAAACTTTTTTCAAACCACATTTCCCACCACAAGCAACAGTTGCGCCATTCCGAGCGGTTTCCTGTTGCATTTTGGAATGGGCTTAAGTAAAAATTATCCAAAAATTATCACTTATCATGTATAAACTAGGGCAAATAAAGCATTCCAACCACCCGCCGTTTGTGTTTTGCACTTTCCTCTGACTAAATTGTAACGAGTCTCCTTTATTATTCAAATATATCCGTAAACGATGTGTCTTTGTGTCTTGCTCTTTTTTTTTTGCTGATCACCGCGCACCACTTCTCTTCCCTTCCCTTGCTTAACCCTCCCCCCCGCACTTATCAAACTCGTAATCATTTGTAATAAATGTAATAATTATTGCTAAACAATCCAGTGAGGGTATGAGTGGTATGCATTGTTTTTTTGTTTGTTTTGTTTTGGTTTTCTGTTTGAGCGTTAGCCATTTATCCATATCATAATTCTTCCATAATCGATCCAGCGATCCTCCGTTAGCCCAACATTACCTTAAACACACCTTCCTTTCCACGTGATCTTGATCATACTGTCACACCATCCCCTCTTGGTTGGGCTTTCGCTTACAAATATATGTTTTGTATATGATTTTTGTATGATACTTAGTTTTTGTCATTACAATTTTGTTTTGCTGTTTTTGTTTGCTCCACTGTTGCAACCTGATTGCATTTCTTTTGTTTGTTCTCTTTCTAAAGCTAATTGCCGACATCCCCGCCAGGTTGAGTGTGTGTGTGTTTGTGTCCTACCCGTGGGGATGTACGGCTTGTTGGTTGCTGCATCTATCTAATTCCTTTTTTTTCGTGTACAATTTATATTTGTTTTCTTGTATGTTTGTATTATCATTGCTGCTGCTGCTCTATCATTACCATTTCAGATCAGATTATCTAACAATATCATCATCGTATGTGTGTGTGTGTGTGTTTAATGTTTAGTGTGTCTTTTCTTATTTAAAGGTATCAAAGGTGATGAAAGGGAGAGAGAGAGAGAGAGAGAGAGAAAGTTTGTGTGACAGAATGTTTGATTTAGATTTAGAGTTTGGATTCGTTAAGAATAGGATTCGTTCGTTTGTTTGTAATGGAGAATGGAATCTGAGCTTAGTAAGACATTCGTTTGGTTACACGTTACTGCGCGGCCTATGAACGATTTCGCTTCCTGTCTTGCGTTTTACCGTTCGTACTAAGGAAGTTGCAAGCGAGAAAAACGTTTCTAGCTTTAAGATACTCGGAACGGTACACTCGGTTTTTTTTCTTTTGATAGAAACAGTCTAGAGTTAGGGTGGTCGCCCACGGGTGGCACCGGGTGGGCACCGAGTTTTGTAGAAATATCAAGTTTTGGTTTTGTGTGTTGTCTTTTTAGTTGATTATTTACATTTATCGATTTTGGTAGAATATATTTTCATGGGTTTTACGTGGTAGCTGCTTTTGCTTTTTTTTGGATTTGTTGTGTTTGAGATGTGTATTTCATATATTTGTATATTTGTATAACGTTCATGCACGTGATTAGAATATGCTTGTAACTTTGCTTTCGTTCTTCACCTTCCAATTCCCTTTCGCTCTCTCTCTCTCTCTCGCTTGCTCTCTATGTGTATGAAACTGATGAACACGCCTTTTGTGATGCATTGTTGCGGGAAATGGCTAAATGCCTCCAGCAAAACGGTTAACAATCTCGTATTAACGTAATTTTTCAGGTCATAAAACAAACAACCACATGTTTCAAACAATGCTGTTGGTTTTTGTTTTAAACATATGGACACTTGGTTTATTGACTTGGAAAATTCTCTGCCTTGAGGAGAGCGCAATCTAAAGCTAATGTAAAATAAGGAAAACCTTCCGACGGGTATACATATATATATTCGATACTAAACTACAACAAAAACATATTTTAAACAGCCTTAATGGATTTGATCGCCACAGCATTTTAACCCAGGGAAATTACCCTAAAAGAAACAAAACAAGCGAAAACTGAACAACAAATCCTCTTACCCACGATCTTGCCACGAATGTTGTGGTGAATAACACCTTTGTTTGCCCTGCTTTTACATTTGCGTTGCTTACGTTGCTTCGGTTAGACGGTTGTAAATACTGTACACAGAAAACGGTCACTCCCCCGGAACTTCTTCCCTCTCGATGTGGGGCAGGCAGGCTCGCAACAACTGCACGATAGCAAATTTAACGACATACACGACCTCCCGTCAGGTGCCGCGCGTCAGTCCAAAATGGGTGACACTTTCGGACCCACTTTCGCTAAACTATTAATAATATCGTCCATAAATGGTTATGGTAGTTGTTTTGCTTTGTTTGTGGTAAGCGCCCACTGTTGGCGCCCTGTATTAATTCGATGTACACGTTCGGGGGGGCCCCCTTTCGCTTACTTCCGCAACATTCGGTTCATGTCTTTGTTCTGCTTGCCGATCTTCACGTCCACATCCTCGACCCGGTCCGAGATGTCGTCGATCAGATCGTTCTGGCTGTCGATTTCCTGATTCAAGTCCAAGGCCAAATTCTTCAACCGTGACAGATTGCCCCGCATTTCGTCCAGGTTTTGGTCGAGCTGGTGGCTAAAGCCACCACCGGCAACACCCACGCCCCCACCTCCCCCGTTGGCCATCTGCTGCTGTTGCTTTTGTTGATGGAGGTGTTGTTGCTGCTGTTGCTGCTGCTGCTGTGGATGATGCGGATGATGGGGATGATGGGGATGATGAGGATGATGATAGTCGCCGGCCACCTGTGGCGGTGGTACCGGCGATTGGTCCGCTGTCCAGTACGGGTCCGCAATGCGGAAATCCTGCGGGTTCGGGTAAAGATCGTCCTCCTCGGTCGGTGTTGGGGATGATATGTTCTGCCGCGGTATGCCACCGGCCGTCGTCACACCGTGCCCCTCGTGAACGCTTGCCGGACCACCGCTACCACCGCCACCGCCTCCCGCCACCATCCTCCCGGAAAGATAATTCTTCAACCCACCGAACACACTCTTCAAGCTGTTGAGATGCTTCTGGCTAAATCGCAGCGAATTGTTAATCTCGTCCAGCTGCTTCTTGGTCTTTTCCAGCTGTTCCCGCTGGCGATGCAACTCCTCGGCCGTCGCAATTCCCACCTGCTCCGTCTCGCGTAACACCCCAAGGCACCGTTGCGACGTGAGCAGCGTGCTTTCCTCCAGCTCGCGGCGCCGCTGCTCGAACGTTTGTCGCTGCCGAGCTATTTCGTCGTCCACCGCTACGTCGGCCGCGTCCGGTCCGAGGCTCGAATACATGTTTGCCGCACTGCCGTACACGAGCGGCTTGCTAGGAACAACACCGGCCCCGTAACCACCGTACACGGCCGCCGGCATATCCATCACGTAACCGCCGGGACCGACACTTACGACACTGCCCCCCACACTACCGCTACTCCCCGCGTACCCTAGCCCACTCGGGTCAAATCCTGCGGCTGGCCCGAGCACATCCGGGCGTGTATAGGCGGGCCCCGTCGTCACCTTCGACATGCCATACTTATCATCGGCGGGCAGATAACCGTCCTGCAAAATATAGGCGTTACGATGAGGGAAAAAAAAACGCAAACACATTACTCATACGCTTTGTGCACGACCTCATTCGGATAATAAAGTAGGGGTGGTGGTGGTGGTGGTCTTTGTTTTCCTTTCGCTGGCACCATCATCAACGCCTTACTTACCGTCCGACGGGCGTTCCTCAGGAAGAGCTCATCGTCTATTTCGTCCTCGTCCGTAAACAGGTTCGCTGGGTTCGGTACGTACTGATGGCCGGACATTACCGTATCACCGCCCCCGCCTCCCCGTACCGATGATAATTTCTGGACGAAATTCCACCCCCACCACTACTGGACTGCTGCTGCTGACTGAATGGCCTTGTGCTAATGCTGCAAGTGCTGAAAATGAATTACCGAACCGGTTGTGCGAGAGCGCGAGCGAATTTTGTGCCGTCCACGTAGCGCGTAGCTAGTTTTTATCACGAGTTGGCGATTAGAATTCCGTTTTGCCTGTAACCCCGAGCACCAAAGCGAATCACGGATTTTTCTTTTGCCAAGCCTTAATGTTTTTTTTATCAATTTTTTGCTGCCAACAGCAGTTTGACAGCTGTCATCGAACAAAGACCGCGACTACACATGGACGTGATAGGAAAGGCTGAAACATTCTGTGAAAATGTTATTCTTTTCTGCCATAAAACATTTTTCAGCTTATCTAAAGCATTTACTAAGAGTTTAATTCACTAATCTGCTTGTGTTTAGTACTATAAATTCCACATCTTTTTTGTGTTTGTACAATTTCTGTCCACCCTGTTTACAAGTACTGAAGTGACGCGCTTTAAACACAGCTTTATCAAAACATTCCGAGTGCCGTGAAATCAATACATATTGTAATTGTAAATTTTGCCTGTAAAATTGTAATTTGTTTACCCGTGGTTCGAGTTCGCAAAATAAACACTTCAAACCTCGCGTTTCTTTATACTAATTTTCAGATTTATGTAGAAAAAAGGGTCCGAGTCCGACGCTTCCGATGAATCTAAATTGTACGTGCTGGACCGTGCTGAGTCATAACCAAGCAGTCAAAGAACAAAGCGTAGGGCAATCGAAGCAGCTGAAGCCGATCGGTTGTAAAAATGACTGAATCCGGAATTGAATCTCCAGCCGCACCAGAATGGTTGCTAAAGCTCGAAAGCCGTCGGGAACAGATTAAAGCCAAGCTAAGCCATGAAAGTGGCAATGGTGCACCGTGCAACGTGTGCGGTAAGTTTGATCGCTTATCTGCACCAAAATGACCTTCATGCGGAACAAAGAGAGGATCAACAATAACCTCTGTGTGTCTGTTGTTTTTGTAGGAAGTTCCTGCCCGGGGCTAGATTTACACTTTTGGCGTAAAATCTGTCGTAATTGCAAGTGCCGCAAGGAGCAGCACGATTGCATCGACGATGATGTGAGTGGATGGGCTCAGTTTGAAATTTTGGGAGCGATTCGGTCCAAGCCGGCATGTACGTATATTATTCCCTTCCTTTTTTTCTGTCTTCTGATTAACCTTTTAACATTACTCGCTAGATATTCGAATTTCCGAGCTAACGGATAAGCCGGTCCAGCTGGCATGGGTACCACCGAACGTTACACCGGAACTCGCATCCGATTATATGCGAACACTAGGCGAACAGAACATACCGATCGTTGGCAGCGAGGCAGCTGAAAAACGCAAGCAGCAGCTAGAATATCAAGTGCCAGCGCACGATCTCGATACGAACCTGTGCCATAATCTAACGCCGTACGAAGCCGGCCAGCTGAGCGACTATGTGGAGAAGATTAAGACGCACTGCGTTGGCCAAGGCACCGTGATGCGCGTTGGAGGTGATACGGCTGGAATGTTGCAGTATGGCACGGTTGTGCAACAGCCCGTACAAGGTGTGCAAGAACCGGCTGGAACCGGCGCTAACAACAATGCGTCCACAGTGAAACGACCGGATTATATGGAAAGTGGCGTGCTTTCCGACAAAATGAAGTACAAACTCAACCTGATGGGAATCAGCAGCTCGGAAATGGTGGCACAAGCGATGCTGTACGATCCGGCCACGGTGCTAAGTGGAACCGACAAGAGTATCCCGGAAGCGATCGTAAAATTCCATCAAGAATATCAAGCAAACCCGAAATTTCGTGCTGAAATGGATCACTTTAAAGATCGTTTACAGTTCCCCACACGGCAGACTGTCCCGTATGGAGACAATTTATCGAATACACATGGTGCTTCGATGGTTCCATCTGGCAGTAATGATTCCGGCTTCGGTTCGATTCCGGTAAGTCCTCGGGAGGACGTGCCATCATCACACGCACAACTCCTCGGTCCAATGGAAGCGCTCGGTTTGGGTGGTGAACGTATGCCTCCAGCACAGCAAGCCGTACGTGATGCGGTTGCCATGACAGCACATCGTTGCACCGGCTGTACACTGCCCATCGTCGTTGGAGAAGTTGCGGTTAAGATCGATCGTGCCAGCAACAGTGAACGTTCGATCTGGCATCCCCAGTGCTTCAAGTGTGAGCGGTGCGGTGAACTGCTGGCCGATCTCGTCTACTTCTACCACGGTGGTGCCGTTTACTGTGGACGAGATCTGGCGGCGATTTTGAAAATTCCACGCTGTGCCGCTTGTGATGAGCTGATCTTCACCAAGGAATACACGGCCGCCGAAGGAGCAACGTTTCACGTGCGCCATTTTTGTTGCTACCATTGTGATGGCCCGCTGGCCGGACAGCAGTACGTGATGGATGAAAAGTCCGCCCAACCGCTGTGTTTACCGTGCTACAAGGGTCACTACGCGCAGACCTGTGCCACGTGCAATCGGTGCATTGGCCCAACGGAGCAGGGTGTCGGATGGGACAAGATTCACTGGCACAAGGAATGTTTTCTGTGCAGTGGTAAGCACTGCCGGAAGTCACTCATCGGTGGACGGTTCTGCGTGAAAGCGAATCGTCCGTACTGCAGTGCACAGTGCACGAAGGATGTTTGAAGTGTGAGAAGAGGAGTCTGCCATGTCGCGTGTGACAATTGCCATAGTAGGCGATGGAGATGGTTCTAAAATCTTCCTTAGTAATTTATTTTCTAAGCTTTTATGAAAACAAAATGCATTTTAAAGCAAGTCGATCACTTTTTGCAGCCTAGTCGAATTTTAGGAATTAAAAAAAAAAGGGAAAAAGGTTTATTCTAAATTTAAAAGAAACATCTAGAAAAAAACGGCAGCTTTATCCAACGACCGACGGATATTTACATGCCCAGATCGTAAACTGGAAAGGAATTGAAGCTACACCCGTGTGCCTATTGTGGTATTTTTATACACTGTTGATACAAGTACTATAACTCCAGTACTCCATATATACTATAAAGTAAAGCTTAAAACTTGCATGCTCACTCTGCTACCAGATACAGTACAGGTGCTTTATTTTTATAACGCATTTTCCATGAATCTTCAATAGCATTTAAACGAACAGCATTTATCTCATATACATAGAGTGCCTAACGATGCATGTAGCAGAATAACCACGCCGAACAGAACAAAAGAAAACCAAGTACAATATTTTTAGATAAACTTTTACGTGTGCCGAGAACCTGGAACAAAAAAGTATTAAATAAACATATTTTTATCCACTTTTAATCTGTATATTGGCTTACCCTGTATTCCTTCAATTTTGATTCGAATCAACCTGAGTCTTTTGATACTTTTCGTAGACTAATCGCCCGACGGTTACATCTTCCGTAGCCATACCGAGCGACTGGAACACACTTATTCCGCCCGGGTTCGGCAGCAGACTCATCTCCTCGGCCCGATTCTCCCGTAGGATCACTTCACCAACCTCACCGACAATGTTGGAGCGAAGAGTTGCTAGCTCTTTCCGTGCGCCCTCCTGATGGTCAATGTAAACCTGACAATCGTCGTATACGTCCTGTGCCAGCTCGGCATGATGATATTCACCGGCTCCGACAGCTAAAACGAAAAAAAAAGCAAGAGTTCCTACAGCTCTTTTCGTTTAAAAAAAGCACTGTTCTGTAATACACACCATTAATATGAACGTTCGGCTTCAAGAAGCTCCGGTAAACGAGCGGTTCGCTTGATCCTGTTGCCGTTACAATCACATCACAATCCCGACAGCAGTCCTCCACCGTATCGCAAACAAACACGGAATAGTTGCTGCTAGTAGCCTTCGCTTCCTCCAAAAGGATTTCCTTTAGCTTGGTGGCACGCCCTGGCGTCCTGTTCCACAGCCGAATCGTTCGTACCCGGGCCTGGGACTGTGTACGAACGAACCCGACCGCATGCATCATGCCCTGAAATCCGCATCCAACAATCCCCAGCTGAATGGTAACCGTTCCGTCCGGTGCGTGAGCTCGAGCAGGCCGCAGAAAGAGGTGATCCGTCGCCACAAGGGAAGCAGTGGCCGTTCTTATCCCGGTAAGGTGATTGGCTTCGATGATCGCCTCCAACTTTCCGGTCGTGCTGTTGAACACAAACACCTCTCCATTGATTGATGGCAGTCCAACCGAAGCGTTCTTGCGGAAGCTCGTGATCAGCTTACAAGCAAGGGTGGATGTGCGCTCGGAAGAACCGGAACTTAATCGATGCTGACCGACAAACCCTGGCATGCAGAGAAGCACTCCTGCAAAGAGGAAGAGATTTATTGTTAACTTCCTACTGAGGAAATGGAGGTTTTCCCCTTAACATGCTTACCACCCTCAGCCTGGACAAATGTTCTCGCTGGTTGAGAACTGACCGGCTGGTCAGCCAAACGAGTCGCCGAATCGCGTGCTTGGTTCGAAACGGACACAAACGCCTGTTCAAGGGCGTACCGTGCCTCGTTCCAATCGAGCAGCTGTTTCACTTGATCCTCATCGATAAACACGGGCCGCGAGCGTGTGTTTGTTCCTGCGTTCTTACTCATTGTCGCTGTTTTGTTTTGTGTTTTCTTTTTTACCTCTTTCTTCCTTTTAAACTTCCACTTGAAATTGGATGCTGCTTGTGCGGGTGATCGCTGGCAAAGCCTCATCAGCTGTTTACGCATCAGTCTTATATACTCGAACTTCGTTTCACTATTTCTCTTATCGTTCTGTGAGATTATCAGTAACCACAATTGAGTCAGTATTGCTTCATTGCTTTATCACGAAGTTTATCAAACGAGGAGACATGGAGTGAGAATCATTCAATGTGGTCAGTAGTAAAAGGGAAGTAGAGCATAATGCCGTCGACCGGTGAGGTTGTCGCATTGTGAAGATTCTGGAGACATAGAAACGACGCAGCGGCAAAACTCTAGACTGATCTGTAGAAGATGATTCTTGAGGTCTCTAGTTCTTCTACATAATTTCCGAGCCATCACAGTCTTGAATGCTGCCTACAAGATCCTGTCCCGAATACTTTTCTGCAGATTCGCGCCCCTTGCTACAGATTTGGTCGGGAGCTACCAAGCTGGATTTGTTGGAGGGAAATCCACTACCGACCAAATCTTCACTCTACTGCAGATCCTCCAGAAGTGCCGGGAGCACCAGATCCCCACGCACCACCTGTTCATCGACTTCAAGGCAGCCTACGACACTATAGACCGTACCGAGCTATGGTACATCATGCGGCAGTACGGTTTCCCTGCGAAGCTGGACCGGCTGTTGAGGGCTACAATGGACGGTGTGCAGTGCAAGGTGAGAGTGTCGAACATGCTGTCGGAATCGTTCGAATCTCACAGGGGACTGAGGCAAGGGGACGGACTCTCCTGTTTGCTGTTCAACATCGCTCTGGAAGGTGTCATGCGAAGCGCGGGCTTCGACATCCGGGGCACGATTTTCACCCGGTCTTTCCAATTCCTTGGCTTCGCGGATGACATCGACATCATCGGGCGAACATCTGCGGCGGTGTGCGAAGCGTACACCCGACTGAAACGCGAGGCCGATAGGATTGGATTGAGGATCAATGCGATGAAGACAAAATACCTGCTTGCCGGAGGCTCTGACCGTGATAGAGCACGACTCGGAAGCAGAGTATTGGTTGACGGCGACGATCTCGAGGTAGTAGAGGAGTTCTGCTAACTTGGCACGATCGTAACTTCGGACAACAACGTAAGCAGCGAAATCCGAAGGCGCATTGTACAGGGGAATCGTGCCTACTACGGACTCCACAAACTCCTGAGATCCAGAAGACTCCAACAACGCACGAAATGCGCCATATATCGCACACTGATACGGCCGGTAGTCCTCTACGGGCACGAGTCCTGGACTATGCTGGCGGAGGACGCCAATGCACTCGCCATTTTCGAACGGCGGGTGCTACGGACTATCTTTGGCGGTGTGTGCGAGCAGGGCGTGTGGAGAAGGAGAATGAACCACGAGCTAGCTGAGCTGTTTGACGATGCAGACATCCTGACGGTTGCTAAAGCCGGAAGGAAACGCTGGTTGGGTCACGTGATGAGGATGCCGGTCTCATGCCCTGCCAGGAAGGTGCTCGTCAGCGACCCGTTCGGCACGAGGCGCAGAGGAGCACAGCGAGCTCGTTGGCTGGATCAAGTGGAGTCAAACCTGAGGGATATCGGATGCAGCCGGGGATGGAGGAGTGCAGCCATGGACCGAGTTTCCTGGAAACGGATTGGACACCAGGCCATGTCTATTCGACGTGCTCCCTAGGAGCAGGCCACGAAAGAAGAAGAAGAAGAAGAAGAGTGACATCTCCCATTATCCTAGAACCTTTAGTAGTACCCAAGATGAGTGTTGTTGTACCTCGGCGTCGGTGCTCACCCTTTAAAGTAATTTATTTCTAAACGAAAGCAAGTCATCATAGTTTCTTAACTAGTTTTTCGGGTACACCCTCCTACACGCAAGTATTTTGGAGTATTTTTATTATAACAATTCGATAAATAATAATAAATTTGCAATAAAAATAAAGATAAAAATTGCCTTTTCTTTTGACTACGTTGGGCTAAAGAGAGAGAGAGAGAGATAAGAGGATAGAGTGAATGAGGTTAAATGTGTACAGTTTCATATGCGCTCCGGTGTTTATTATCATACTGATATAATGGTATCAAAGAGTTTAGTATAAGTTTACTTTGCAACACCTGTGAATATGTGTTATTCTGTTTTTCCCCGTTCTATCATATGCTTTAACCGTGTGTGTACCCTAAGTGTATGTGCAACGGCCACAAAAAGGCGTTCTCCCACCTGCAGTTGCAATTCCTTGCGCACGATTTCGATATCTAAAAAATCGCCTCTAAAAACGGAGGAAGAGCAAAATGGTACGCGATCTATCTCGTTTGACGACTGAACCTCTTACTAAACACAACGTAAGAAATCCAACACGTACAAATAACACTCGCGGATAGGTGGTGGGAGAGGGCGAAATTGTTCGAAATAAAAGCTACAATTCTAACCTAATTTAAGTAAGTAGCAAAAACAACAATGTATATGTGTTTGTGTGAGACACTTTGTTCCTTTCCTTCCTCATTCTCTCTTCATTAGCACAAATTACACATTCGAGTTTTTAAAAAATTTGTTCGATTTTACAGCTCAATCTTAACTGATTTTTCTACCATTAATAATCAAGTCCACTGCGTGCCCACCAAATTCAACGCGTGTATGCAGCACGGAAAAAGGAAAACTTTAATACGTCCTCCCTTACCTAAGGATATGCGCTTTTGTGGAAGAAGAAATGGTAAATAGCAAACAACCTAACAACACAGACGCCACAACACGAGTATACAAAAAAGGAAAACTGTTCTGTAGACGCATGTTTGTATGTGTCTTTGTGGTGATCGTTTACCTAGCAATTTACTTAGCAGGAGCTCCATCTTCACATCCGTTTCGTGTGGGAAGAGATGAAGAGAAGAACACCACAAAAGCATGCATAAATACGGATACGAGTTTACACGATTTACCATCATATTACTACTACTGCTACGCTATAAGCACATTATAAATGTATATATGTATATAAATATGTACGCTTGTATAGACACTTGTGTTTGTTTTGTTCGTTCCACATTATTACTTGTCCTTCTGACGAACGCTAACGCTGGCCAATCCGATTCGATTATTACATATCCCGGGTGGAAGTTAGTTGTTGGGGAAGCGAGCGAGCGTGTGTGTGTATGTGTCTCGAATTGAATAAATTTGGTTTTGTTCGATTAAAAAGTTAGATAAGTATTATTAAACCTGATGGAGGCGCGCACAAAAAATCCCGGGGTAGGATTCGATCGGACAAAATCGGGCGCTACATTATGATAATATATAAATATTTATATATATTATATACGATTGCTTGCTTAAAGTTTCCTTTCTCTTCCGTGGTTAATATGGCAAAAAGGATTACTACGGGGGGGGGTGAAAAACGGGTAGGATCAGGAAAGTGGCCACCACTATTGCACACGCACACAGGGGGGACAGTTGCGCACTCAAGCATAGGACGAATCATCCAGCGTGCCTTCACCGCCATTTCCATTGCTTAATCTCGTCGTTGGGGCAGGTGTCGTGGTCGATGCTGTCGCCGCTGCCGATTGACTGCCATCGGAACCAGAAGCCATTGTTAGTGTGATTCTGTTGAACGAAAAAAAAACGAACAAAAATGCATTAATAAACGCCAATTACAGGCAGAATAATAAATCACAAACAAAATAGCAACTCAAGCTAGTTAAAAAAAACTGTACATTAAAACAGCAAACTGTCTTCTTTTATATTAGCGCACTTTACACTCCGGCATTCCACAAATAGCGCACAAAAAATCGCTCCTCGCATTATTAGTCAGTCGGCATACACGGTACGGAAAGAAAAAAAAAGCCGGAAAACTCGCTCGCTAGTCACGATCGTTCCACATCATCATTTCTCGGTACCTGTTACGGATGTTGCCACCAGTAATAGAACGGTCTCTGGCATTGTTGCTGTTGCTGCTGCTGCTTAATAACGCCATTTTTGCTGCTCAAAACAATCGGCGACGGTTCGCTCTTCCTTAACGGTGTCCCGCCGTTTGTGCGTACGGGAAAGGTGTTGTTACTAATGACACCGTTACAACGAGAAACCGAGTCCATCATCGGTTTGTTTTTGAACCGATGGCGATGATCGATGCTTAGTGCCCTTCGGTATTCCGTCAACATGCTCGTATAGGATGGTGGTGGTGCGGGCGAGGCAGCCGGCACAGGCGAGGAAGGCACGGAAGCGAATGGCACAACACGCAGTGGTGTGCGTCTTCGGAAAAAGCTAGCTCTACCGCGGTTTGTTGTTTATTTGGGGAATGTGTAACAAACAGAAATAATTCATGAAGGTCGAGTAACAATGGAAAAAAAGAAAGAAAACGGACGAAAGGATTCATTTTCCAATCGTTAAAAGTGATGCAAAACCAACACGAAGAACAAAACACGAAGGTGTTAGAGACTGCTTGTTTATGGGGTTTACTAGGTCAAAATCAAGTGTCACCGTATGGCTGAAACAATATCCACATTCGAGATACACAATAGTCGCGAATCTCGAATCGAAGAGGTTGATAAAGCCATACGGATTTTTTGACTTGAACTATGCAAGGATGTGATGGAATGCAATATTAGATGATGAAATGCAATACACAGTGAAAAACATTCATAATCAGCTGGGAAAACTGGGCGATCGCAATCGAGAGGAATCAAAAGCGAAACACGCGCACACAAAGAGGCTGCAGGAAAAGGCAAGAGGCGACAAGCATTGGCGTCCTGTGATGTTTTTGCGAGCTTTTGGGACAGATGATCCAGAGCAGCAGGGATTTTTCTCACACAACAAAGCGAGAGCCTCGCGTTTTGGGCGTTTTGTTGCTGCTGTTGTGGGATGTTTGAAGCCATCCGGCAGTCATGTTTGCATTCAGGCGCGGATGGATGCAGTAAAAGCAGCATTTCGCAGCACAATCGTTCACAAACTTTGCTTACATTTTGCGGTGTTGTCATTGTCATGTTTGCATTCAGGCGCGGATGGATGCAGTAAAAGCAGCATTTCGCAGCACAATCGTTCACAAACTTTGCTTACATTTTGCGGTGTTGTCATTGTAGACGAAGGTAGTGCAAATTTTCTAGCTCAATACGTTCCAATTGGTCCCTTTTTGAATTGTGCAGCGATAAAAGAAAAACAAATGCGTCGATCAAAAATGCACTATTCTGTTTCTGCTTCTCGGAGTCCTAGGCAGTCATGTAGAGGTGCCTTCCCATCGTTTCTATAGCGGTTTAGTGCTGCTGGCCGATCCCGTAGATGCCGATGTCGTGATAATGCCAGCGGACAGAGTACTTCCCCCATTATTTATAAGCTTGTCCATCGAACGCGAACGGCTACATTCGATCGCTTTCTTAAACTCGTGTATTTGGTTCTTCAGGTTCTTCAGATCCACCAGATCGATTTCCGAGCTCGTGTCGTGCGATTCGTCGCGTATAATCTGATTTAGCGAGTGTATCTTCTCCTTGATCGATTTCAGCGTGTCGATATCGAAGGGAAATTCACACTGCTCGCTGCCATCATTAGTGCCAGCAGGAGATGGTGAGGAGGAGTCTTGTGCTGCGGGAGTTGGTTCCTCGCGTAGCATGCTAGATTCACTCATCCTGCGACATGCAGCTGCCACAGATTCGCCACGCTCGGTGTCGGGGCTTTTGGCACTTTGAGCGGCATTATTAACCTGACTGTTTTCCAACGATGATAAGAGATCCGGTGTTTGACTCGGCGGTAAACATGTTCCAGTAGTAGTCGTCTGATCGTCTGCCATATAACTTTCGTCTTCCTCTTTTATTGTCGGTGGCAGACGCTTTTTACGTCGTACACTTCCTATCAGACTTGGACGAATCCTAGTTTCGATGTTGGCACACAGGACATGATTTTAATTTAAACATTATTTTCCAATGAAACGAATGTGATGATAAATTGATCAATACAATTAATTGAACCAAGCATAAAGTACTCAAAAGTTTGAGATCAAGTGATCATGAGCAAACTGACTTTAGTATTTAATTCCTACAATGTTTTATATCAAGTTACAAATGAACGTACAGGACAAATGAGCTTATCTAAACACATTCTGGCCTTCTTCTTTGAATTAATGAATGTATAAATACTTATATTTTCACTTGATTTTCTATAATGATTTGTAAAATTGTAAAATTTGTAAAAAAAACGTAAAAAAAGATGCTCACCTTGGATTATTGCTTTCCTTACGCCCATCCCGCGTACTGCTGGCCAAACTGCCGATACTTCCCCGGCTGCTGCCTCCATTCGTTGTACCGAAATGGTCTCCGCTTCCAACGCTCGGTGATTTGCGTGTTACAGTCGACTCGTGGAATGAATCCATCGACGACGAACTATCGCTCGTATCGCTGAAAATGTAAACCAAAGTTAGCGTTTTTAAGCGATTCGTTTGTTAAAACTTTCGTCCAGCGCACCTGTCCGATTGGTATGAGTCTCCCTCCTCTTCCATCGCCTGCTGTAGGTCCGCTATCCGCTGTAGCGCCAGCCGCAGATCAGCTCTCGCCGACGCAGTCTCCGATTCGGCCGTCTCAATCCGCTTCTCGAGCTCTTTCCGCTTCAGCAATCCCTCCTGATCGCGGTTAGCCAACGTCGACAGCTCATCCCTCAGCTCACGGATCGTTTTCTGTGCCTTTTTCAGTGCATCCTGGGCCTGCGATTCGCGGTTGCGCGCCTGCATCAACTCTCCCTGCAGCTTTTCCAGCGAATCCTTGTGCCGGTTCAGCTGTATCTCGATGCGGGCACGGGTCGCTTGCTCGAACTCGAGACGCGATTCCAGCTCTTTGGTGCGCAGCTCCAGCCGCTTGAACGCCATACTGTTCGATGGTTCGCCAATGGTTTCCACACTCTCGAGCCGTGTCGCCAGCTCGACGACCTGCTCCTTGAGCGACTTCTTCTCACCCTCCAGCTCCGACACGCGCAGTTCGTACTCCGCTATTAGCGACTGTTCGCTGGACAGCTGCTTTACCGTGGCACTGTACTTTTTCATCAGTTCCGCCATCTCCTCTTCGTTTTCGTCTATCTGGGCCTGCAGTTCAGTTCGATCACGCTGTGCCATCGTAGCCTTATCCTCGGCTTCGTTACGTGCCCGTTGCGTTTCTTCGAGCAGCATTTGTGCATCCTGTAGTTCACCTTCCAGCACTTGGCGAGCTTTAAGGGCACCGACTCGTGCTGATTCGGCATCTTCTAGCTGATTGCGTAACTGTCGGACAAGCGCCTTGCTGGCAGAATCTCCCTTTGCTCGATCCAGCTGACTCTGAGCGTCCCGTAGTAGAGCACGATACTTGCGAGCATCACGCTTTAGCCGTTGTACCATCGCTTCTTCCGCTGCTCGTTCAGCACGATCCTGATCCTCCAAACTGGCAAGTTTCCGTTCCAGCTCGTGCTTGTCACGTAGCAACTGAGTGCGCTCCTCGTGCTCCTGCTCCAACTGACACTCCAAAGACTTAATCTTCTTGTACGAAGCACCACGGATCTCTTCCATCTCATCATCCCGCTGCTGAGCTTCCTTGCGTGACTCCTTGCGGCTCGTCTCGAGTGACATCTCCAGCCGCAACTTCGCCTGTTCTAGCAGCTGAATTTGTCCTGCCATCTCGTCCAACTCTTCATCCTGCTCCTTGCATCGCCGATCAAGCTCCATCTTCTGTCGTTTCAGCTGTGCAATCTCTTCCTCGGTGCCACCACCGAACGCCATCTCATCAAGCTCGTTCTGAAGCGCCGCATTCTTTTCCTCCTTCAGTTCCAGCTCCAACCGGATGTCGGACACGGTTTGTTCGAGCTTACATTTTTCCGCCATCAGCACATCCTTCTCGCGGGCGATTCGCTCCTTCGCTTGCTTCTCCTGCCGTGCACTGTCCTGTAGCGTTTGGCATTCGGCATCGAACTTACGCTGTCGCTTCTCCAGCAGATTGTTCCGACTGTTCTGCTCTTCGTACAGCATGCGCAAATCATTCATTTCGTTGGTCATTTTCTGCGCCTTGCGCTTCCATTGTGCCACCACCTGACGTTGTTCTTCGACTTCCTCGTACGCATCGGATAGCTTCTTCTCGAGCTGTTTCTTCAGCCCAACAAGCTGCTCTAGATCATGCTCGTGTTGGGTCTGGAGGCGCTTCTTGGTAAATTCCAGCTCTCGGGCGACTCGTTCGTATCGCAGTCGGTAACTTTTTGCCACCTCACCGTCAGCTCCAAGAGCTAGACCATCCCGATCGGTTCCATCACCATCGTAGTCGCCAAGGGTGCTGCAATCGTCAAAGTCGCAGTTCAGTTCCGACTTGGCACACAGCAGTTCCATCTCCATTTTTTCGGACGATTCCTGCAGATTGCGGTACTTGGATTCATAGTCCTTCACTTCCTTTTCGAGGCGTAACCGTTCAGACGTTTCCGCAGCAAGACGCTCCGTGATCAGGTTGGACGACGAATGTTCCTCCGTCAGTTCGGATGTAATATCGCTCAGCTGAAAAATAGGGACAAGGAGAAGACATTGAAATGCAGAATTAATAGAGGGATGGATTTGAAAGCCTAGACTTAGATGGTAGTCTGAAAATTCATTCCAAATTTCGTTATTCACATGACAACTAGGAGAAAATCAATGCGAGCCAGAACACACAGTACTGATTGACAGTACTGAGCGACAAGCAGAAGAAATGTATACCTTAACAAAATATATTACTCGGAGTAACGAAAAATGCTATCCCACCCCTAGGTAAGAGCCACATTTCATTAAAATTGGAATTTCTGTAACTTGTAGCCCTGATATCCCCATCCAATGTATTAACTCATCTCCTCCCTGGTGCGCAAAATTGCGAAATCCCTTTTACCTCTTCGCTCATATCCACCACCGTACTGCAATCGTCATCGTCATCGTCGTCCATGCGAGTAAGTCTACCACCCGCACGGCGACGACGCAACAGCATCGAGTGGTTGCTGTTCTTCTCGTCCGTCCCGAGATCACAGTAGAACGAAGATCGCGAGCTAGACCGCGAGACGCTTGAGCGGCCGGATAGTGAACGTGGAGACGATTGCTCCCGAAGTAGTTGCAATCCACGCGCGATAATGTTCGACACACTACGCGATCGTACCGTGCCGAGCCCGGTGACGTCACCGATTACGCCACGCACACCGTAATCCCCGGCCCGGCGGCTTAACGAACGGCCAACATTGCGCCAATCTTGCATAACGTGATCGGTACGGCGAAGGAAATCGTGTATCTTGCTGCTGAGATACTGAGAGGCCGATCGTCTTAGCGAACGATTGCTTCCGAAGCGGGGCAGCGGTGCTCCTTCGGGAAGATCAACGGCTATCTCTTGCGGTAGGGTAGCCAACGAGAGCAGGAACTGTTCCAACATTGCACCGGACCGATCATCCTCGAGTGGACCACAAGACAACGCACGATCGGCCATGGAGCGCTTCTTCATAGCCCAATGTTTCCGTTCGGTCAGCTGATGATCCTTACTAAGTTCTAAAACAGATGGATTACCATTCTCTGTCACTTCACTCGTTGTATTCTTTTTGGGGACATCTTTAGGTTTATCTTGTTCTTTCTCTTCCTTAGCAATAGCACTCTTAGTTGTCGGCTTCTTTTTCTCCTTCTCGGTGATCGTCCGATCTTTGGCGAGCATTTTGGAGATCTCGACGATCCCTTTAACTACAGCTGTATCGGCCATTTCATGCGTTATCGTTGTCTCCACTGCACCCATCATCGCTGGAGATTTCTCCTCGGTAGTTTCTTCCTTTTTATCCAAATCCGTAGTGGCTTCTTTCTGCAAACTATCGGTCCCTTCGGTCGTCGCTTTCGGTTTCTTTTTGATAATTTTCTTTATAACCTTGCGAACCTTCACAACTTTCGAAGTTGATGTTGACGATGATGGAGCAGCAGACGTCAGCACGGTCGTAGTCGTCGTCGTCGTCGTTGCATCACCATTGCCCACTTCCTTGACCTCGATCTTTTGCTCCGTTTCCGCTTTTGCGGACAGACTCTTGGACGAAACGGACCTCAGCGGTGTTTTCTCCCGCTTCACCTCACCAAGCACTCTTGGCCTCTCGGCAGGGGACCGTTCCTTGGGCATAGCATCATCCGCCGCGGTAGTACGCATTGGGGAAGCCCTTGTAGTGGATCGAATTGTTCCACTCTTTTCCGTCCGATCGGGTGTTACTGATCGGCTCGGTTTCAGTGACAACCGTACACCGATAGCGCCACTTTTCTCCGTTACCGGTGCTTTTCCCACTGATTTGCCTTTGGTCGTTTTTGTGCCATTTTCGTCCGTTAGTAGGTAAGCGGATCGTTTTTTCTCCTTTGCTTCTTCTGCGGCAGTGCCATTAATGGAAGGTTTTTCACCATTTTCTTCTACCAGCGCGGTTGAAGAGCTTGTCGTCGTTAGTCGGTGACCACTGGTGGATCGTTTCAATTCCAACGTTTTGGACGAGACTTTGCCCACCGCCGTTGTTATCACGGTCGGTTCCTTCTTCTCGTCTTTTGATGCTATTTTTACTCTGATTTCGCTTTTCAAACTTTCCTTACGAACAGGCGCAGTACCACCATTCGTGTTTGGTGGCAATGGAGGCGTTCCGTTCACTGTCACCTGCTTGCGAACCACCGACGATGAGGAGGTAGACTTTTCTACGCTTTTTACTTCGATCCCATTCGATTGGATAGGCTTTTCGGTACCGTTTTCCTTCGCTCCAGATTGTTGTCCATTTTCGCGGATTTCTCCATTTTGTCCACAACCATTTGGCATAGATTTTTTGTCCCTTACAACAACATCCGTCGCATTGGAATGACCGCCTGTGTTTGTAACGAGCGTCACATCGTTATTATTCAAGCTTGCTGCCGTCACCGACGTCTGTATTTTCGCTGGGGCCATAATTTCGTTGTTGTTTTCATCAACAACCATTTCCTTCGCTAAAGCTGAATGAATCGGAGCAGCAGCAGCAGCAGCAGCAGCCGAAGGGGCAGTAGCATTTTTGTTGGCAACACTGGGAAGAAAATGCTTCCACGACAGTTTCCCTCCCACGGGCGGTGGTTTCGTGGCCACCGGCTGTTTCCCTACTGGCGCCTCGACAGCGGACGTTGATAATGACAGTGACGGCGACGGTGGCGGCTGTTCTTTTTTCGACTTCTTTACACCGTTGCTACTGGTACCGTTGTTGGCAGTGCTGTTGTTTTGCAATGGCTGCTGCTCGACGCCATTACTTCCCTGCACATCCGCCGGGCTGGTTCCCGATCCCGATGATACTGGCGCTGCAATACGCGAAGCTGAAGGCGATTGCACCAGCGCAGTCGGCGCGGACGGCGCCGATATGATTGGACGCATATTTCGATAGGATTTGCGCTCTGATTTGCTGCTCTCTGACTGCGCTTTCACCGACTTAAGTGCGTGTTTTGTTCTCTCGGATTGCGGTGCGTTCCTCCTTCCTCTGTTCCAAAGCCCCAAACAGAGCTCTCTATTTTGATCGCGACGTTTTATGATCGTTTTTTATTGCCACACCGTTACTGCAATCGCCACCGGCCGTAGGTTGCTTCATTTCTCTACCGAACGAAAAAACAATCTGACACCACACGCTGTTACGTTCGCGATAAATGCGCGATCATAACAATATTAAACAAATCTAGACACAATACACAGCTCGAACTCTTCCCCCTATATTTCGATTCTTTCGCTCGATTTGATTCGAATTAAATTATCCTAAAGCCAATGTGAATGTCGATTTTTGCCTTGCCGAGCGAATTCACTTCCAATTATTATTTTCGTATTAATTTCGACACAAATATTTCGACAGGGCGACTCTTTCACTCCCGCTTTCTTCCGCGCACACTGTACCACCACCACCACCTCCTGCACCCCTTGCACTCTATCCTGATTCGCTCTCCCCTCACCAACCGACGACACACACAGAGACCACGGAAATCTACTCGTCTTTTCTTTCGTTGATCGATTGCGATTGCGATCGGATGGGGATTAAATTTGACTTTTTAATGCGTGTCCCCAGCCCGCTTGCTGCCCTCACGATCGTTTATCTTGAGCAACACGTATGTGGGTGAAGTTTCCGCGGTTCGGTCGATCGATCTGGTCGGTCGGTCGGTCGGAGGTTCGCGAGACAATGTATCGTCGATTTCGTTCCCTTTTGGTGGGGTCTCGTTGCATCCGAACGCAAACGCAACCAACACCGAACTGAAGCGGGCGCGTGTCCGGGAACACCACACAAACGACGCACGGGCGAAGGGTTCTCTTCTTTGCGTTGGCGCAGAATTCGGGCCGCAATCGGTACCGGGCCTACTTTGCTGCGATGCGCACAGTTGGCGCAGTTCTATTTAAACACCATGCGCCTGGGTTGCATTCAGCGATGGTCATAAAGTAAAATAATTGTCTATAGTGTAAATTATTCTTATATCTTCCAAAAAGACACACGTTTTTAAACAAACGTCAGGCTACTAAGTCGGCAAATAAGCGTCCCTATTGACAATCGCAAGTCCGGTGGTAGAGGTGTTAGCTGTGCCAGTCTACACACGACAGGACTGACGATTTAATCCACTCAGACCGTCTCCCCGTACGCAAGACTAACCATTTTAAGCCTTTAATTTGAGCAATACAGCCGAACAACTTAAAGAAACATAAAACTACAAGAAACTATGTTCTCCAAGAACTTTCAAACTTATAAACAATCTCTCTTTAAGCCCTATACGTTAAATACTTTAGGATTTTGTCCACAGAGTCCCCAGCATATTCGTCCACCATGCTCAAAGATCGACGCGCTAGGTCGGCTCAACCCAAGAGCATCATTCAACCTGCACCCAACCTCCCACATACATGCATGTACGCACACAAACACACCAAACAGGCGCACCGATTCATCGGTGACAAAATATACCGAAAACCTTCTTATTCACCCAGCGGTCCTCCCTCCCGGTCTACTGCCACCACCACACACACTCTCGAACCCTCGAGGAAGACAAATCAGTCAAGTGAACGAGCGACAAATGTAACATCGGTATTATGGCATACATCTTCGCGTCTTCGCGTCCGGTGGTTGAAGATGTGTTGTGGCTGGTTGGCTGGCTGGCTGGCAGGCGTCGGAGTGTATCTTATTTTTAGAACCCGCTGAGATCGCCCCGAGTGTTGTGATCGACGTTTGCTACAGTGACGACCAGCTGTGTGGTTGACGTGCATGCATGTGTGTCACAAACAGAAAGGGTAATAAATTAAACACTTTGATCGATAATTTATCAGAAATATACATATAAATCTAGTTAAAAATGTACTAAAAACTGGAACAAGAATCTGATTTTCTTGAGCTGTTTGGAAAGATTAAAGAATAAATTGTCAAAACCAAAAATCGTACGTGACTGTTTGCGGCTCCCAAATACTCGCACAGCATCGGACAGTGATTACAAACCAGAGCTAACCAAATTATCGTAATCGTAGCTTCCTTCCCTTCGGGATAGTAGCGGGCACGATTCTACATAAATAACCGCCAAACGCGTGAATGAGGAGAACGCTGTGAGTTCTTCCTTCATCATCATCTGCACAGCCGGTGAACGACATCGCGCAATTATCGAAGCCAATCGACGGAGACGACTTTACGAGAAGCAGAAGAACCACACTAGGCAACCAAAACAACAACAACAACAGAAGGATGAACCTGTCTTCCCTCTGCCAGACACTGTAGAGAGATCGACGGCATCTGTCCCGAGTCAGCTGTTTTTCGTGTGCTGCAAAAAGTGGCACGACAGTACCAACCGAGAGAGAGAGTGAGTGTGTGCATGTGCTGCTGGGTTCTGAGCTATTCCCGGTTGTAATCCGATCGTATATATGGGCTGCGATTCGCAGTTAAACCCTACTGCTGAAGGGTCACATCTTTCGTCGTTTTTTTTTGCGGGACAAATCGTATCAGAGAAACAGAAGTGTTTGGCGAGAATCTTGCTACAGTAGGACAGACAACAAAACAGGAACATACTATCCCGAAACGTTCCACCGGGCCCCAACAGAGCTGTGTGAGACAAGTGAAGCGAACACAAATCTTGGCTCGGTGATCGCTCCCAAATATACCGTGTGTGTCTCAACAAAAACATACAAAAAAAAATCCACTCGCAAACGAAAATTCGGTCACCCGTGGTTTAAATTAACGCGGAACCGACCGGCTGCTGTTGTTGCAACTACGATCACCACCGCTGCTGCTGGGTCACACTAATGAGCTGTTGATGGGGTTTGAAAATGGCTTTTAGCTGGCTGGCAGTAGCCATACATTGTTTCGCTTGACTGACATGGAAGCAACGCCGGTGAGCTATTCCTCTATAAATGGGAGCAAAAGTTAACTGCGCTACCAGAGGCGATCCAGCTCTTTAAATGGATTTGGAGTAATAAAGCGCACCTCGGATTGGAAGTAATTAAAACCGGCTTCGTTCAGATATCGTTCAATTAAATCTTTTCCGAACCCGTTTAATCAATTAATGTACAACGAATCTTACATTCTATTTGTATAATTCGATCAATATGGAGGAAAAGCTGAGATAAAACAACGAACCGGAATAAGACACGTGACCTTGCTGTTTGCCGTTAAACGTGTCCAGAAACAAAGAAATTTTGATCCAAATTTAGCAACATCCTCAGCTTTCTGGAGAATGCCAAACATTTCTAATAGAGGTCTTTTCCAAAGCTGCCTTTTCGATCACTGGTGAGGACCTGATAACTTTACAACTTCACAGGCGTCACAGTAGTTGCACAAAACGTTAAAATATACACAAAGCAAGCTAGATATTGGCCGTTCCTGGAGTGGATGGATTTAGACCAGAGAAAAAGACACTTTACTTTATACATCAGCAGCGACCAATATATCTTTTGGACGATCCTCAATTGGAGGTCCTAATACAATAATTTTATTCCCAATTATGTTATGATGTTTAGTAGTAGTGTTTAGTAGATCGTATTTTGTGAAAATCGTAATCGAGTTATCTGAAGTAGATTTCATTTCATCGGCTTCACACACATGAGTCATCCTTTTGATTAATGCGTACGTTAATAACGACATACGATCTAAGATATGTTGTCCAAAGCTAACTACACCCTCTTTTAAATTACATTTAAAAACACATCTTGAAAATAGTAAGGGTGCAGCAGAGTTTACTACAACCACACACATACCAGACGTTTCGCTCAACCCGATGAAATTCATTCGAAAGCGAAATGCGTCGGATACGGAGTAGAAATTCGCACCGTGTCTCGTTAACGTCGCTCGAAAAGATCGTCTGGTGCCGCGCAGCGGTAACGTAATTTATGGTCATATGTAAATCTAGCGCTCGGATGTGCAAAAGCAACAGCACCCTCACAACCCGAGACACGAGTACGTAGTACACAACGATCACACACGATCAGACGCATTGGAACAAAAAATAGCGATCCTCAGCTCCGCGCGCTGGAAACTCTATGCGATCTCGCCCCTGTATGTTATTGTTGGAGACTTTCCAAAACACGAAATCGAAATCGAAACCCAAACCCAATTGTGTCCATCATTACACCATCGCTCTGCCGCGGATGACGAACTAGAAGCGAAGCGGGTGCAATGATGAATCTCTGGGTGGAAAAAAAACATTTAGAACATACATCGATCGGACATGTGTAATTTCGGAAAACATTCGCCTGTATACCTAGTCCCCCGCGTCAACTACGAAAAGGAATGGAAAACTTTCTCTTACAGGCGCAAGTGGCGCATGTTTGACGATAATACCTCAACCGGTGGGTGGATGAGTTTTCACCCAAACAATTGTTCGCAGAGATTTCACGTGCACCTTCTTCTTCTGCTTTTCGTTTTCACACTGGATGTTCACAAAATCTTCAAACGCTACACACTTCAAACGGGCTACACAGCACGGTTACGCGGTGTCTGTGTGTCCATGACAATCGACAACAACGTCTCAGTCAGGCGCGTTACACTAACATTACATCGGCCCGGCGAGGGGGCGCGCGCGCGATAATAAATATTCCTCCCACATTTCACTCGTGTTCCGCGGCAGTTCGTGGCGGTCGCGGTCGTTCTCCCCCGCACATATATGCACTACTACGCGTTGCAAGTGTTTGTTGCATCGAAATGACACATGTCAGACGCTGCAGCTGATCCGGAATATGACTTCACTGCTGCTGCTGCTGCTGCTGCCTTCCAGCAATCATTCCACGCCGCAAGGTCGAAGGTTAATGTAGGTGGACCCGAGGGTGAATTTCGTTAACTTCCCAACCCCGCAGATGATGTGGGAAAGAAGGTCACTTACCCGTGCCTCCAGCTTGTGGTTGGTCGCCTTCAGCTCGTTCCGCTCCGCCTCGATCTTTTCCAGCTTTGCCCGCACCTGCTGCAGCTCGACCGTGGCCGCCTTCAGTTGCTCCTCCGTCCGGTGCACAGCAAGCAGTGGAGTTACGCGTACGAGCAGCCGCCACCAGGGCCAATCGCGCACCTTCAGGAAGGCTCGCACATTGCGCTGGATGCATTTGACAGCTAGTTCCTGCAGTCGACGGCGAGCGAGACGCCTCCGTGCCAGATACCCCCGGCAGTGGGCTTGCAGCTGTATGACCCGATCGGAGAGCAGATCGTCGCGTTTCGCTTCCAACGCGCCCAGCACACCGGAACGGAAGAATACCTTTAAAAAAAACGCAGAAAACAAATAGAGACATTAGAGAGGAGAGTTATCACAGGGCTGGTGCCGGAAACAGACAGATAAACAGTTCTTTGTTGTCATTTAAAGCCCAAGAGGGCGGGGAGATAGACTGAGGTGACCTTAGCAGTTGCTCCACTACATTGAGATTCTTCTATTGGCATTTCGAAGGTCTACCCAAACCACGCACCGGATGCCTTCGTCGATTGGCAAGCGATAAGACAATTGATACATATTTGAAGTTCCAAGTTTGCAAACGATCGAAGATCTTCAACAGAAAAACAGTCATGTTTCGTCATTTGTAGCAGTCATGTGGTTATGTGCACCAAAACAACTAAAAACCTTGGCAAGATGGCAATGGTGCATGAACGGTTTCTCATATCTCATCCGCCATTACCTCCAAGGATTGGACATTTCATAAACTGTGCCCATTAGCTGGTAGCATTAAAGGAGAGGAAAAACTAGATTAAGTAAAACGCTTTTCGTTTATACAGATGATTAATATGTACGAAACTATTAATTGCTCTTCTTCCTCGGGCTTTTGCCGTTTGTAATGAGTATAATTCGATGCTAACGCCAGCCAAAGACTTTCCATTTCGTTCACTTCAACCAAATGACCATTTCCTCTTTTCGCTTCTACTTCTGCTCCTCTGCTGTACCGTTTTCTGGCGATTGTCTAATAGAAATGAAGATCACCGACCGATCGCGTACAATGCACAATTAAGCTCTCGACCGTGCTCGGTTGCATCGGATCGCTTTCGTCCAAAAGTAAATGACGGGACATCATAGCATCAACGGAACCACGGAAACAAAAATTGCAACCCTCGGCACGAAACCCAGGCCACTTTCTCCTTGAAGTTAAGACATTTCGTAGCTTTAATGTTACCTTTTCCCCTTCGACGCCGACATCACCATTGATCGTAATTGTTGGTTGATCACCCTTGGAGCTTTTCTTGCGCATCGGCCCACCGATCGAACGATTCCAGCGTCCTCCTGGTGGTGGTGCAGCAGTGCCGGTGGTATCGACACCCGCATCCAACGGTCCACCATTGGAGGAAGAATTCTCGAATATACCCAGCAAACTTTCGTTCAGCTTTCCCGGTAGTGTTGGGTTGCCGCCGGAAGGTTTCTCCGGTTCGCCACCAAACAGTTCCAAATTTTCGTTTGACATACGGCCAGAATCTTCACTCCAATCGCTCTCGTGGTACGAGTCTTTGGTCGACGTTACGGAGGACGTCATTATGAGCTGATTTGTGGTGGGTTGCGGTGCGGTGATCACTAGTGGTGGACAGCAGGCGGACCCGTCCGTGACCGTGAGTGAAATCGTTGGAGGCGTCAGTGAGGGCCGACGAACCGTTGTTATCAGTGTGCCCGTGGATAGAGCTTTCGCCTTGCTACTATCATTACCGTCGAGTGTAATGAGAGGAGAACTCACAGGGCGCGGAAGAACTGAGGCATCGGATGACGACGACGACAATGACTTTGCCGATTGGGAACAATTTTTGTTTTGCTTCACTAGTGCAGGTGATTTCAGTGGTGCTGGAGCGATGGTTAGAGCTGGTGGTTTAGGCCACGACTTTCCTCCTCCAGCAGATGTTCCCGAGTTCGCCAAACGAGACGATCCTTTGACACAAAGCCTTCCGATCGTAGGTGTACTCGCACTCTCCGATGTCTTTGAAGACGATAAACGTTTGCTGTCGGTCAGCGCTACACGGTTACTACTGGCCATACTGCTGTTGCTGCTGCTGCTGCTGCTAGTGCGTCCGCTGCCAGTTGCCCCGGTGGTGGTCATCGGACCAGCTGTCTTAGTTACAACACCCGTACCCGTTGAAGGGTGATGTTTCTTTTCGCCTGCTCCACTGCCTCGACCATCACCGGACACCGGATGGCTTGAGCCACCGCTTTTCCCACCCACCGAAGACCCCGTTGTGGTCACTGGGCCGTGATTGTTTTTGGGACCACCAACAACCCCACCACCGACCGTGGTCGTCGTGTGTGTTTGGGTCATCACGCTTGAGGTGGTCGACGACGACGGCGGCGACGACGTTGGTGTCGTTGCACCTGGCGGCGTCGGGTGCTGTTGATAGTGCGCTGATACACGCGATACCGTCCGTATGCGTATCGGGTTAACCGTTAGTTCTTCCACTTTGCGCAGTATTTCCTGGCCCTTCTCCAGACATTTGCACAGCAACTGATCGCCTTTCAGTGGTTGCTGCTGCGAGCGCCTCACATTTCCACCATTGGCCGTGAGATTACGCTTGCTTTGATTGCTCATCTCCAAAGCACCATGTTTACACTAATTCATGCGCTTAGCCTACTCCGCTTTGTTCACTAGACACCGGAGTGTGTTGATACGAAAATTCACTTGTTCAAATACAAAACTGATCTTCAATAAAGCTAAATAAAAACACAACATCAGTAGGGAAGCTTCAAGAGCACACTAGAAGAGAGCCGCACCAGTGGTAGATATTATTCAATGAATCAAACAAAATAACAGCAAATGTGGCTTGTAATTATAGTGTCCTTCAGCAGAACCCGCTATCGCGTCGAACCAGATCTGAACAAACGCGCCCCGGTATCGCACATATCGATCAAAACTGACACAATCGATCACATTCACCCGAGCAACAGAAGCGCACACACACACACGTTTTAACGTACTCGCGCAACGTCACACGCATCTGCTACATAGGCCGTGTGGACGTACCTTCGCAAAAAAAAAAAATACATAGCACGAGAGAATCGGACTTTTTCCATTCGATTGTGCTTTCGCACCATCATCTCCACCTACTAAAGGCTATTATTATTGTGATCCGCACATCCGCCACTGTTGCAGCACCTTCACCTTCACCATCACCATCAGTCGTCATAAAACACATTAATTCTCAACCTCCTCAATCACCTCTCCACACGGCACGGTAGGTTTTCCAATCGGAATCCTCTCTCCGGCCAAACAATTTGCAAGAAACAAAATAGAATGCTAAAACGGGCCCGGGCCCGTCACACACTTGAGAGAAGAACAAAAATAGGGTCGATCGAACAATCGATCGTCGCCGTACGACATATATACCCGAGAGGAGGCCAAGCAGAGGGCTTGTTTTCGAATGGAGCCCAAGAAATAATACAGAAAGCAGCAGCGAAAAACAAAATCTATTAGCCTCGGCGGCTTTCCAACGTAGGAGCATAACAATTTTCCCTCCACGATCACTTCATTCGGGGCGGTGAGCGGTGTGATGCTGGGTCCACACACATCCGTTGCAGCTTTTCGCTGTCTTTTTCGCCTCCTTCGCTCTCTGTCGCGCACGCACGGTTGAAATAGAAAAGTGTATAATGAAATACGCTTTCACGCTTTTCTCTTTCCTTAACACTAAAACACACACACACAGATTGAGCAGGCCACTTCTTCTCACGCGTCTGCAAATGCATTCGCTTGGTCGGGGAAAATTGGAGGCCTGTGGTGAAAGCCGCAACAACCCGAGGTACGGGTCTTTACTGTACACTGTTGTGCGCCATTCTCTTACAGGGAAGGATATTCTTCACAAGAACCCTTTGCAAACTTGATGCACCTGGGTGGGATTCCGCTCGAATACTGCTACTTGCATGAAGCATTCGATTACGATACGGGTAACCGCAGCGCTATAAACGCACAGTCAGCACTACAGAACCGCATAAGGTAACGCGCGCGGACACTTGAATGTTGCAACGTTGCAGCAACAGCACACGGCACCGTTACAATCGTCGATTGGGATCGATTTCTGATAAAGGGAAAACAACATTCGTCCCCGGGTTCGTCGTTTCCTGCTCACCGAAACAAACGACTCAACCATGCGTCGAAACTTCGCGCTTTGCGACGTGCAGCGCAACCTCGACAAAAACCGAAACCCCCGAAAAAGGAAGTCAGGAACTATGCGCGATCAGATAACACACAGCCACACGTACTTTAGCAAAACGGGCCAAAGCTTTCTTGAAAAACTGTTCCACTGCGAACACGCGATCGCGAGCGAATGAAGCAAAGGCAAGCTTTACTGTACTGATGATCGGCGTCGGTATGCCGTGTTGATGCCTGCTGCTGAGCACAATTATTGCGATCATCCAAGAGCACCCCGGGGAAGGTACCAAAGCCGAGAGAAAACACAACCACGACCAACGGAGGAGATATAAACTTCCGATTCTATGCTCTCGCCTGCTGCTGCTGCTGCTGCTGGAATGCTTTTATGCTGTTTCTTTTTCTACCCTTCTATGTGCCCCATACTAGGCAATGGGACACGCACACACACACCAACAACGCTTTTTGAAAGAGTGGTTTTGCTCTTCGCTCTTTTGCCAACCTGTTCATACAACTTGCCTCGCTGGCTAGATCTCTGCATGCTAATATGCTGCCGTTCAGACCCGTACATCCGATGTTGTTTCGATCGTACCTAACGCAACGTTACACCTCTTTACGTGCGCATATGTGTTCGTGTGCAGCGATCGCGTGTACGATCGAGTGAAAGCGCAGCACAACATCAACAAAACGCACGCCGATTCGAGCAGTAGTGGGGCTTTAAGTGCTCGAATAATCAGGTGGCAGTGGTCGGACGCATATCGCAGGTAAAAACAAGGGACTTCTTTGGCACTGCAGCTTCGGAAGGTATTGGGTCTGGCATTCCTAGCCTCCTAGACTTAGTCTACCCGTATCGATGGATAGTTAGAGTCGTGCCTCTAACCGGTAAGCACTGGTATGTAAAGGATTTTCATTCACTTACCTGGCTCGTTCCAATACGGTACACCGACGAATCGACCTCGCAGTTGTTCAGGATACTGTCGACCATCGCCGCTTCTCCGTTCGCATTGGCCCCGTTCGTACCTGCCGTCGTTCCGCCCTCCGCCAGCAACCCAAAGCGAATAACAAACTCCGCCAAGGGCACACTAATGGGGAACCCTAACCGATAAAGGCGGGCAAAGTCAAGCATCTGGGACCCGCGTAGCTGCAAACACAGGAGTCTTGGCGTTGTAACAAAACAATTCCGATAACGATCGATCGCGCTTATCACGCCTCGCTTACCTGACTGCGAAGCAATGGAATGTTGATAATATCGTCCTGTCTGCTTCCGCTGTGGTCGGCCGGCGACGATTGATGCTGTAGCTGCTGTTCCAACGCAACACCGGCGGTTCCAGTCGCCAGCATGGCCGTTCCACCGTTGTGCTGTGGCAGATAGCAGTACACAAAGTGCATTCCCGTACGACGCAGCGTATCGATAAGACAGTCCACCGTGTATTTCACCTGTACGATCACGCTGTTCCGCTTCGGAAAGCCGGTTCCGGTGTATGTACGCCGGATGCTGCTCATACGGCGAAGCGACTGTTGCTGAAGTTGTTGCGACGATCCACCACCACCGAACGCGAGCGAATCCATCGCACCACCAAGCGTTCCCACGAAGAGGCCATTAATCTCGGGTTTAACACTGTCCCGCAAACAGTTTAGCGCACGCTGGGGCATGTAGTGTGCTTGGGCGGCCGCTTCCCTTAGCCAGCTGGTAACCGAGTAAAGGACCGGATTCGTACCGAGAAGATGTTGCAGCACAACGTCACACGAGCCCGTCGGGACGCTGGCACGCAACAGTAACGTTTCGCGACTTTCGCGATCACCGTACGCTGCGAACAGACGTTCCAGGAAGCGCCCGTCCCGTTCATCACTTCCGCCAGCCCCTCCTGTACCGCCCTCATCATCGAAATCGTCTCCAGCGGATCCGTCACCTTTGCTGGAGACGGGCGGTTGTGGGTTTAGCAGCTGTTCTTCGTCCAGCATCCACAACAAACCTTTCCGAGGTTCGTGACTCTGCGGAACTTTGTCGAGCAGAGCTACCATCGCCGCTGGACTACTGTGTCCTCCTCCTCCTCG
>LULA01013530.1:0-58849 GCA_002091835.1 Anopheles maculatus | reverse complement strand
GCCTCGTTGCTTGTCACCACGCGTATCAACATGTAATCGTGTGAGAGGAGAAATGTTTTGCTCCCGCTTAAGTTATTGACACCTAGCCCACACAACAACAATGGGTGATAAAATATTCACAATCACACATCCCATTTTAGTCGCCGTGACTAGGAGTGGCCGGAAATTGTGAGGAAATATTTTCTCGCAATACCTGCGTTTCGACACGTTTATGCTACAGCGACAGCACGATTCGGTAGCACTTTTTCCTTTACATCAATAGCAATCGATTAACAGTGAACCAAAAATAAATTTGATTCAGGAGAGCTAAGCAAAGCAACAAAAAAAAAAAAAGGATAAAGCAACAAAGCTGGGAGGGGTTCCAGCTTTTACAGCTTATCCAACCATTATCGACGCTATGGCGCCAGCTGACGACAGTGTCATGTCTATTTAGCTTTGGGTATTCTTAAGCTTCCTTCCGGCCACGTGTTGCTTCGTTCGATGGCTGTGTTCGAAGGGAACACATTTTCCATCAAACTGCGACGAGAACTTCCAGGAAAAAGGTACACTGCACGAACACACATCCATGAGCCCACTCTAGCCGGTGCGTATGCAAAAGAAGCCTCACTGCCTTGAGAGCACATCTTATCAAAGCGGCGAAAACATAAACCAGGCGGCGAGACGGTCAAACCCGGAAGATAACCGAAGAAGTAGTGGAAGGAAGTGGCAATATAGATTTTGTGATGTCAATTCTATTTCGGTACTACCGGAAGCTGTGGGACCGCTCGTAAGCCCAGGGCCTACGGTTTTTGCAAGAGGATCATTCAATTTAAAAAGGGACGACTCGTTACAAGAGGCCACCTCTTAATTGTTGTAGTTGCTGGAGCAACCGAAGCCGGGAGGGTGAACGATATGACGCCTGACACAATCGTAGGATTTCCGACGTGCGCCTGTACTTTGGGGATTCTCCAATTTGGAAATTCTAATCTCTTTTCCATGAGATGCGCTGTCTGCCCTGGGTTTCCGCAGCTGAGTGGAGAATATTGTTCGGGCTGGTGGCCTCAGTTGGGTTCGTACCCAGACAGACACGTTACTTAGGACGTCCCAATCGGGATGATTATTTCTTGCCACTGTCACGTTCGTCGTCAAGCGCTCAACACAGCGCTCGAATGAAGACTGGCGTTGACGATGAGCGCTCCGGAAGTTGCCCTGCACTGTGTCGCCCTATTGTCCCTCAAGAGGACATCCTTGCCGTGCGCCTTTCGGGGCAAAAAGTAAACAGTGAGTGCTCGCAAACGAACCTCCCTGTCCTGCTAATGACGTACGCTGCTCTAGTGTCGGCGGCACTGAACGATGAGTGCAGGAAGGTGAGCCCGTTAAAATTATGCTATCCCATCGGATTGCTGGAAAAGAGTAATGGCAATTTGTCTGTGGCCCGCAGGTGGCCCGGCTATTATCGGATCCAGCACACCGGTAGTTGCGCTTAAAGGTAATTTCCATCCATCAAGAAAGCACCAGCGTCCACCGGTGGAGGACCCCGTGGAGCGAATGGACGGGATGCAAAACTGACACGGAATACAGTGCAGTGGCGTTTTCTTACCTTGGCAGCGATGGCTTCGGCACCCTGCAGCACAGCTTCCGACACGATATTGCACAGGTCGTTGTAAATCTCCTCCAGCTCTTGCATCAACTGTGGCAGCGTTTCGCAGTGGTACGCCTCGAGCATGGCATTGGTTGCGTGCAGCTGCTGCACGTACGCATTGTGCGAGTCGATGTACTGCGTCAGCGTGTGCTGGGTCGGGCTTTGACGATGAGCGATGTAGCATTGTTTGTATTCGATTCGGCACTTTGATAGTTTCTCTTCAGTCTTGGAAATGATTGTATCGAACGACTCCCGGTGTGTAAATACTTTCCTACTTTGGACCTTCCGATAGAACGAGCGCTCCAGGAGTGGGCGAGCGACCTGTATCGTAGGATAGGAGAAAACACATTGCAAAAGTGAATTAAATGATGAACAAAACAAAAAAACGATAAGTCACGCCACGCTGCTTGTCAGAGGGCTGTTGGTTTTTTGTTTCCCAAACCAAGCCAACCGGGCCAAGCCAAGTCGCAGCGTCTGCGTGAAATGGCAGTAAATTAATCCATCTCCTGCAAATTCTAACCAGGGAAATGCTGTTTGATTGATTACTTCGAAGACGTTTTCATTAACTTCCGTAACTAATCTCCGATAGTACAGCAGAAACGAAAACAATAGCCCCACACGCAAGCTGCGTGTGCCCAGCGTTGTTTGCTGCTGTCGTGCGTGAAGCTACACGCATGATTTATGGACGACCGTACGGAGTATGAATGGTCAAACGCCAACAGATGACGCCACGCGTCCGACGGTATAGGTACTCACCTGTCTGGAGAGCGTGCTGGCCACGTCGATTGTTGCCTGCGAGTCCGCTTCGATTTCCTGCAGTAGCGTTTCCCATGCCGTGAACAGGTTCGACTGACAGGCGGGTCTGCCGGGCGGAAGTAAGTCAACGTATCGGTATTATATTTAGAAACCCGCGACCCGATGCCCCAGTATTCCCGGTACGTACCGTTCCTTTCGCAGTTCGCTGTTCCGTTTGCGGTAGTTCGAAACCAACACTTGCAGTGCCTCGGCATGCTGCTCGTAGAGCTGCGCCAAGGTCTCGCTGAAATCCGAAACTGCAAAATGTGAACGAAGATACGAATGATTGGAGAGTTAATCAACCGTCAAAGCGCGTGCTTGGTGTGCGATCAGTTTCGTACTGTGAGCATCGTTCCTGATGCTCTATGCTGCTACAGCAACACTCAATTAAAATTCGTGCATTCATTATTGGCCCGATCTGGCTGGCGGCTATTTGACTACCGCATGATGAAAATATCTCATCCGCAGTCAATCGAGCGCTTGGAATATCGACAAGCCGTTCATATTTGTGCGGTGAAGGTTGTATAGCATTTTATGTTTGCGAGCAGGTCTCACCTGTGTATATGCATCAGTACGGTTTCAGTAGTTGAGCTATATTGCGTTTGTTTCTAGGTGTTTGTGTTCTTCTAACTTCTCACAGGTGTTGAAATTGATATAATAAAATTTAAAATTTTTATTTCGTTTCAAGTTATTCACAATTTCCAGCCATGGCATTAATTCTTCAAAAAATATTATTTATCCCTACAAATTTGTAAAACCTTTCTTACAAGAAACTTTTTGCGCAACCCCATTTTCGACGCTGCGTCGATACAACCCGTGGGAAAACACTGCCGATATTTTTGTTTACGAACCATTAGCGAGTAATGAGGTAATCACATGGCGTTGAGCGGTAGCTACAAGCAACCGGCACTAGTGATCCCGGCTGGGGAGATGCTTATAATGCACTCCAAGAAAACATTTTCCATCACTAAACGAGCCGGGTTGATCACTCCCGAGTGCTATATTTGTTTGTTTTACGCTTAACCATTAGGATGATTGAATATTTAAATAAAACTACCATGCAAACAAAGTGAATGGTTCCTTACGATCACGTATGGATTAGCACGACATGGTTGAATGATCTATTGTATGGCATCGATTGTATGCGATCGTAAAGTGTTCAAATGGCCCGACTATCTAAATTATAGTGTTTTAATATTTTCGTTCAAACTAGTTTGAATATAGAATAGTCGTGTGCATCGTGACACATAGATCCGCGAAATGGAGTTAACTGAATTGGAAACTAAACTAAGATTGTGCTTGCTCTAGAATTACTTGCTCTTATCAGATTTCTTTGATATCTTTTTTACTACAACTTCAAGCAACTTGGTTTCAACTGATTCCCGTTCGATATTTGAGATTATTTGCAAATATTTTTTTAAATTTATTTTCACAACTTATTCTCTTTTGCTTCTAATACTTGCAGAGAGACTAATAGATAAGTAAAACAATTTAACACATAACTCCATGTAAAGAGAAAGTTCAAGCAAGCACATGTGATGCTTGAAATCAATATCGTGTAGTTAAGCCATCGGCTAAGTACGGATGCATTATTTTCACTATTAAATTATATCTTGTCTGGCAATTTCCAGAGTATGAGAGTTGATTCAATTTTCATTTCCTAGCACAATAAAATTGGTATGAAATCCCATCCGGACGCTAGCACGACTACCTAGCTACGGGCAAGTTAAAAGTTAAGAAAGTCAGGAATAGCAACTTCCTAAGTTGGAAAATTCCATACCCTCCCAACACACTATGATGCTAGGTTTGGGGAGCAGGTGTTAAAAACTATTGCAATCTCTTCCTTCTATCAGCACCGGTCCGTTATGCGATTGGTAGTGGTAATAAAACTTCACTTCACCTAACACCAAATATCTCAGGCAATGGCAGCAGCAATCCGGCATCGATCGTTACGCTGAACTGAAAAATCCGGTCACCGGTGTGGCAGCAACCGGTGTCTAAGAATAAATGCTCGTGCATCTGCTGGTTTCTAAAAATATTGACCATGGTTAGACTATGTGAAGTCTGGATTAACATAACAACAACATATTAAATTTATTTCAATCTGGCCAAGCGGCAGAAACCTTTTTTCTTTCTCCCCCACCGGTGTATTTTCCATTGCATTCTGGGATTTATTTCTGGCTACAAAAGCTGATCAGATAGCTGCTACCTTTGACCTTTATCTGCTTGCTTAGTTATCGATGTTGTTTCGGTTTCACTTTCGACAGAAAGTAGGAAGCATTCGGAAGAAACGAATATTACCAAAATAGCGTCCTTCATCTGCCACTGACTGTCTTTTGCAGCTTTCTCTAATTCAATTGCAAGCTAATTGGCAAATGTTCTGGAAGCACTCTTAAGTTCAAGAGGCGGCAAAAGACCGCGGCAACCGCGGAATGGTGAGATGGCGGCATCAAGCGAGACCCCATATCAACAACACGTGTATACCGGAATCGGTCTTTGATTCTCGGAAATGTTCATCAAGAGAAATGAGTGCATTAGTACGCAGCTATCAATCTTCATTTCTTTCGGTGCACGGTTGTTGGCGTAATAGAAAAAAATAAATCAAAAAAAGTAAGCTATTTATTTAGCGGCGAAGGATATTGCACTAAGCAACTGAGAATTATGAATGGGAAAGTTCAAAGCGTACATGTAGAATAGGTTGAAGTTGTAGGAATGCGGTTTGAATTAAACATGTCAATCAATCAAATGTGTTATAGATTCGAATCTCTCTGTTGCTGTATGTATAATGCTTTATCGGAGATTTGTACGCTTTATAGTAAAAGTAAAAGTAAAAGCTATGAAAATCTGCAAAGGGTGTTAAACAGTTTGAATAATTCTACAAATATTCTAACGTATCACACACTGATATACTTATTCTTTGAAAGAATAACGAATTTACTTTAAATTTAACAAAGTTTGAACAAAGCAAACATCATTGTATCAAAGTACAACTATTAAATATTTATCGAATAATCAAAGGTTTTTTGTATCACTACTGAGTGAAAAAACAAACATTCAGCACAACAACAGTCGAGTGCCCACATGTACTGTTTTCTTACGAATACTTTGCCCAGTTTTCTCATCATCTACTACACTAAACTGAACATTGTTAGATGCATAAGCACTACCAAAACTCCCCGCCAATCGATATTTGCTGCTTATAAATTCTTAATTCTCATTTCCTTTACGACTGGCCGAGAAGGCAATGGATTCGAATGGCACTGAGGCTGGCTGGGAACAGCTTATGTACGGTGTATGTACGGCAGCCCGGGTTGTAAGAAGAACAACCGCATGTACCAGTTAAACAGACAATACCATCCAAACTCGCCCGCAAACAACCTCGCAGTAGATTCTACCCTCTCCGTCTCTGTCTCGCACTACGTCGCACTACGTAGCTGACCGCATATAATCCTTACTTACCTGTTTTGACTAGCTTAAACGTTACACTGTTGTGTGACTTGAGCGCTTCATTTAGGCCGGGGTGGCCCAGATCCTTGAGCACTCCTCCCCCACCGGAGGTGGACATGCTTCCTCCGAGTGCCTGGAACGCGGGGCCCGCACTCGGCGTCGCTCCACGCTTGCTAAATATGTTATGTCGATGGCTTTTTGATGATTCTGCGCGGAGTCAGGATATGCCCGGTGTCAGCAGTCGGAAACCAGATGCCAGAAGGAGTAGATAAAGCGAAAAAAGGGAAATAGAAAAGAGAGAGAGGGAGAAAGAGAAAGAGAGAGAGAAAAAATAGACACAGTTTTATCAATACATCGTGCTCATCGGACGTCCGCCGTTGGTACTAGTGATCTTCCAAAAAAGCCAACAGTGCGCTAAAGTTAGAATTCACGCGTAAAGAAGAGAAAAGCAAACGCTACAAAGTAAACGGAATCGCTGTGCTGATTAAGCTATTTATTATAATCCCATTTAGCGGCATATTTTTGCATAAAATCTCAATCCAATACCACACGAGCGGCGGCGGGCAGCTCCAGTGTCGCCAGCACGGACGATGCGGTAGCACGGCAGCGTGCACTAGTAGCAGGGCGCATTAGTATTAACGATCACTGGACTGACCAGCACACGCCGCCTGGGACTGGGACGCATCCGGCGGCCAGTGGTGTGGTTGAGGTATAAAAAATAAACAACAACAGCACTCAAACACTCGCAAACCGGGAGCTATTTGTGTTGGAGTGGGACAGGACCGGTCGTAGCATGTGCTGCTTGGCAGTTTATGTTTTGTCATTAAAATCTGGCATGGTCTGGTCCTGTCGAGTGGATGATGGGGTGTGTAAATCGGTGGGAAGATGCGGTAGAGAATGTTTTCAACGAGTCCGGCAATGACCGGTTTGCCATGACCAATGTTATGCTTCCTGCCGGTCGTGAAACAATGAGTTTGAGTGACAAAGGAGGTGCGGATGGCTCTTTCGGGGAGAATGCATTGTGGAATCATGCATAACACAGAAGGACGTTAGATGTGGTCGCTTCGGCTATTCGCGACACGATGCGAGAGCCAACCATAACGTTGGGTATCCTGAGATTCTGTGGTACCACATCTCTTCCATCAGCTGGCTTCCATCTGGCCTGGTTCGCACTAGATAAAACGGTTAACACAGGCGCACACACAAACACAGGCACACGCACACAAACACATACATAACACACTTAAAACAGACAAACGATGAATGCTGGTAGATGGTTGATCCCGAACGATGGATAAAATGAGCAGGAAGTTCGTGGTACGAAGCGAGTGATGACGCATTTGACAGCTTTTAGATCCGAAATGCTTTCAGGTAATGTCCAATGGGTTAGTTGAGAGCATCTTCGGTGGCGGCGGTAGCAGCAGTAGTAGTGACAGCAGCACCGTATTATGGCGTGAGCTTACGCGCTCGGACGGATGCATGAGGGAAGGGGGCATGACATGAGACGGAGGGACACGGGGCACGAATGTCTGTGAACTCACTCAGAAATTAGAAAATAGAATAGCAACCACAACTAGTTGGTCAGGGGCACCTGTCGTCACCTTTCTGGGACGTCTCGACGTCGGCGAACTCATGTTCGGCGCTCTTGGAACGTATGCTAAGCGGCGACTTCGGCTTCCGGAAGAAGCCTAACGAGCTGGGTCGCTGGTCGTAGCCGCTGCCCGATGTCCGAAGACCGGCGTCGGCGGCGTCTGCCAACCCGGGATCGGAGCCGCTCGAGCCAAGCGCATCGAGCGACCGGGGTGTCGGTTTCTCGCGCACCTCGAGCGAGTACACCTGCTCGCCCGATTCGAAGAACGCGTCGAAGTTGCGCTGACGCAGGTTGTCGCGCGTAAAGACCGGGTTCGAAACATGGATGTGCAGATCCTCACGGACGCGTGAGGCTGTCTCGTTCTGCTCGATGGAGGAATGTGGTCGCAGACGGCCCAGCTTGAGCTGCAGCTTCGATTTAGACTTAGCCCCCGCCGCCGGCTCCTTCAGGCCTCCCTTGGGCGACGCGGTACCGGCCGCACCGCGCGCGGCACCTAGGGAGCCAGCGGCCGCCGTGGCAGGGATGCCATTTCGAGGGCTAACATCGTCGATGAAGGTGGCCAGCTCGCTGGCGTCTGCTAGGGCGGTACCGGTCGGATCGTCCAATTCGTACGACTCGCCCGATTCCTGGCGTCGACTGGCACCGGTAGACGTGATCGGTGGGCTTGCTTTCGCCGAATCGTTGGCCTTTTTGGTGCTGGTCGAGGTGTTCGCTTTGCTGGCGTTGCTTTTGGTGGACGAGGATTTGGATGCGTGTTTGGAGGAGGTGGCGTTGGATGTGGAAGAGGTAGTGACGGTGTTGGTGGTTTTGGAAGTGATGGTGGTGGTGGTGGTGGTGGTGGATGTAGGCCTACTGCCTGTGGGCACAAGAGGCTCCCGCAGGTTGTCCAGAGTTGGTCTGGGCGGTACTCTCGGTACGGCGATTCCGTATGTCAACAATATGAGTTCATCCGCCGGAAATATTACGTACATTCCTGGCCCCGACGGAGCATGGCGAACGATTCCGGTACCGACTGGTGCTTTCCAATGTCCAACGGTGATCCAGCACAGACTCGTTCATACGCTTGCACTTGTCACGAGCACTGTTTTATTTCTGTTTTTACTAAATCACGAGCCTACCACACCAGCCCGAAGGCTTTCGAGTTCCTGTTCTTGAAATAGTCGGTACACAAGCAAGGAACGCTGCGAACCTATTCGCACGTTCGTGTTGAATGGTGTTCGTATATATAATTTTTTTGTTTGCTGAGATATCGTTTTCTTATTGCTCCACTTTACCTCCTCAAAGCTCGCTGTGGGCATTCGTGCTATTACGTCGATTAAGGTTGATGTCTAGAAAAGGAGAAAATACACAAGCGATACGTTTAGTAACATCCAATACCTAGCCTATAAGATCTACATTTACAAAGCCGGGTCCATTTATCCTCACTATTAAGGCAATTGAATGTGGGCACTATTGGGAACCATTAGGTGTACGGAACCTTGGTATGGATCGAATTTTAAGATACATGGTGTTCAAGCGCTCTGCCTTTGAGAAGCCCAGATGTCGAGAGGCTAATCGTGCTTAATTGATTAACGTTTACCGGTGAATCGTTGAAGGTCGTTCAAAGTTTAGTACGACTTGCAGCGTTTTTATTTCATTTATTCTGGACATTCTTTTGAAGTGAAACTGCACGGGTCACGCCCCATAAAAGTGAGCCACAGCTAGGGCTCAATAAGTTGTTGAATTATTCATTAACTACATCGAACATTCGATTGGAGGTTGCTAATGAAATCGATTAGGAATTAGCTCTCGTAATGAAATGTTTGGGTTTGCGGAAATGGTATGATGGAAATGGTTTTTACAATCGCTACTTTCTTTCCCAGTGTCAGAAATTCCTATCCCAAGGGCAAGGGTCGGTTCTGCACACACACACACACACACACGCACGAACGAAATCTTGATCCATGAGTGACTACGGTCATCGGTGTTGGGTGAATCAGCACACATTCCCTTTGGAGGGCGTTGCTGATCGCTTTCAATTGAATGTATATTGACCCTAATCACGTGATAGTGAGTTTATGGCTCTATTCCTTATCACGGTGATTGTATAACGCTTTACGAAGCCTGCGTTCTAGATCGCTATTATAGCAAGCGGTGGTGTTGATAGTTTTTCCTCCCATTGTGCAGTGTGCTTGGTGGGTCGTAAATAATGCAGACGCAATAACCGATACGATGCGCTGAGATAGAACATGAACAAATGGACGGGGCTGCACGCGAAGAAAGAAACATTGATTTGTGTGTAAGCATACAAAAGTCAATTAGGCATATGCTTCTGGCCCG
This sequence comes from Anopheles maculatus, assembly GCA_002091835.1. Lineage (NCBI taxonomy): Eukaryota > Metazoa > Arthropoda > Insecta > Diptera > Culicidae > Anopheles > Anopheles maculatus. Next base: position 49,076 of record LULA01013530.1, on the reverse strand, counting down.
TTGCACGCTATAGAGACATGCATTAAATATGCCTTAATGATTTGTAAGCATTGAGTTGCCTGGAGGATGTAATCAGTAAAGATAAAGTGGAAGATAATTGAATCTCTAATGGGTTCCTGCAGCAGGGTTTCTTTTCGTTAATTGTATCGATAAGAGTACTTGCGAGGCATAATGATAGGTTTTAAAGTTGATTATTACATCAGATAGATTCAGAGTAAAAGTGATTAAACGTAACTTCATGAAGGCTAAGAGACATTGGGAAAATACAATGATCAAATAAATTTATTCACAACTCGCAAAGTTTTTTATTTACTTCAAATTTCATTTTAGCAACAAATGTCATGTACCAATGTCAATGTATGTATTAAGTACAAGAAAAATATTTACATCAATTATCAATCGCTGTCACTAACAATAGGGACGATGTAGATGTAGTTAAAACAGCTGAAGGATTTTTTCAAATAGTTTGAAATATGGGTGTCAAAAAGGATAGCAAAGTTAATATTTTGTTGGCGTTATTAACATATTTTACGTCATGCATGACATAAATTTCAAAACTATTGATTAGAGAACTACTTTTATCGCATGATTCATTAACTAGGCTACATTATTTTAGATAAAAGCTTTTAGTGCGTGAAATTTTTTGAAGGACAAAACCGAAAGTTTAACTTACATAAATCAACTATTTACAAAATACAAGAAAGAACATAAACATCGCTGTTACCAACAATAATGGTAATGTAGATGTAGTAAAAACATCTGAAGGATTTTTTTTCAAATAGTTTGAATAAACTGTTTGAAATATGCGAGACTAGATGATACAAATTCAGTATTCTGTTGTCATACCTACTGCATTATACGTCTGGTTTAATTGTATAAACATTGTTACGTTAAGTAAGCTTGTCCGAGCTTAAGATGTGTTATGTGGGCTGCATTGTTTATTTTATTTATTTAAAAATATGAATTCGAAATCTAAACCTAATATGACTTTAAAACAAAATCAATCAATAAACAATTATAAAGAACGTGGAAGAATCATCCTAAAGAGTTATCCTAAATAATTCTTATAATAAATCATTTATTTAAATTTAGCTATTGCAGAACAAGTGCTTCAGAGGCTGAAGATGTTAACTTTACATACATTTTCAAATGCTTGACTGGCAAATGGCCGCATGTCGGGAAGACACCTCGTGTCTTAGACACGGAGCTACAACTTAAAGCTCGGTACTAACGAACCTAAAAGCTTGGTAGCTGCTGGAGTAATATTGGATAGTTTCTTTTATCGATTGGAAAAGTTTCATATAGGTAGTTTGTCACATCTTGAATGACGACGCACTAAGGGTCTTCTCGGCATGCCTTGGCCTGTAGCACTGCTGACTTTGTTGGCTTGATTTAAAATGGTAACTGTTATAGCAGTTCTGCGTTTGGAGTGAAAGTCCACGCTGGTTTCAATATCGGTTCCTTTCGTGTACTAGATCTAGCAATGGGTCCGTCAAGCTTAGATATATTTTAAATTAATAGTTAGTCTCTCTTCGTATTCCTTATTACAAAGGAATCTAAGAGGCTTAAACAGCATTCTAAACGTTTTCCAAAACGCTCAAAAGATCGTATTTTTACTTTTAAATTTTTGTTTACAGATGTTTTTACGGCGTAAACACAAGGACTAACACACACCGTTTACGCAAAGTACTTAAAACCGAGAGAGAAAAAATACGATAAAACGTAATAAAACAAATATCTTTGGGCACAAATTGAGCACAGCGTGCAATGGTAGGGAATTTATCTTGATTTTACAGTTCCTCCGTCCCAGAGATGCCAACGCCCGGGACACTGCTCGGCGGTACATAATATTTCCATTAACATGCAAGTGTACGTACCGTAGCAGTATTAGCACATTTACGTTTTCCTCCTGCGACGTGGTGCTGCTACCCACGTGTGCAAAAATGCTAATTTATGATTGTCCCATGCAGTGCGCGTGCATGGCTTGAGAAATGGCATATGTCCATGAATGCGCAGGACGACGATGGCAGGTATCACACTTCGATACTACTACGGTGGGTTTACCCGTAGCACCTGTTCTTCAGCAGAGCGAGAAGAAAAGGGTCAGCAGTCGATCCGGTGTTCGGTGCTGGTGCAGGACAAAGCACGCTTCCTCGAAGGAACAGGAACAGTGATGCAGAGTGTAACATTGTTATTCAATATTGCATTTTTCTGCTCTTACAAACCTTTATCCCTTTTTATCCCTATAGATTTTATTTGCTCGACATAACGCGGGAGTACGGTTAAGGTGTTTGTGAGTGTGCTACGGTGTTCGCAATCGAACGGAATGCTACTAATCTCATCATAGCTTGGAAGTTTATGTACGAGGTAAAAGTTGTGTTTGATAATGCGTTATGATTCTTTGGAGGCATTACAAAACTTTCCTAATCCCGCTGGGTGGTAATAAAAGCTAGATTGGTCGATTTGGCAATCGAAAGTTGAGTCGCCTTAGTACGACTAGAGGTGTACTACACAAACTTTGGCATTTATTGATTGCTATAAGTTTAAACCTGCACCGTTTGTTTTTGTGAGAAAGAATTAATCATAATGAAAAACGAGTTCCATAGTTTCATTGGCACACAGTTAGAAGAGGAGGACGCCGTATTCGCGATGCTAAAGAATTGCAGCAACATTTTGCCTTAAATGTTCGCTTAAACAAGTAATGCAATAAGCAAGCTTGCTGCATACTCGAGACGCTCGAATGACCGTAATTGTATGCAAAATGGCAAAAATGCAACAATCACGTTCGAATGTTTCGAAATGCAAAATAACATTCGCTTTACGTTCGGAGAATTTCATGCAGCTCTCGTGTTGTTAAAATCTCTCAGCACTGGCTCAGGCTAGCACAAACGTCACGTTGAGGAATTGCGGAAATACATTTAAAATCTTGCCGCTAGTAATCTTGGTAATGCGAAGTGTGCGTGCTGAATATCTGTTTCGCGTGTCTCGCATTTTTCGAAATCGGTCGATTCACTACCATGAGGAAGCACACACAAAACGCAACCTTCCTTTTGCTGGTGCGAGTGGCAGCCGAAACGAGGGCAAAAGATCTCGGCGGAATGACGGGCACAAATATTGAGCAAATGTTTATGGTGACAGTTGCCATGACACCTGAGCGAGTTTTGCCTCCCTCCTCGGACAGGTTGAGCCCAGGCCGCGCGGGTCATGCAGCTTGTGGCTGGTTGGAACGGTTGTGGCACCCGTGTGGTGCCTTTTTCCGTCAAGGCGTGATGCGTGAGTATAACGGGGAAGGAATGGAAAAAGAAATAAACAACTAACAAACCCATGGGAAAAACCTCGGCTATTCTTTTGGGGCATAAACGTTCGCCAACTCGTCAGACGCATGCTTTCGGAAGGAAGAAAAAGTCCTCGGCACAGTGGACCGGTTGCGAGAACACTTGGTAGAAAAGTTGAAGTACTGTTTTTGTTTGCGTTTCGCACGGCTGATGGATGACGGCCCCCTAGAAATTGCCGTCAACCCATAGTTCCTGCAGACAGTGGCCATCGTTTGCGGTTGGGTTTGTAAGTGAAAAGGTAAAATTTATTTTTCTCTGGCTGGAAGCATCGTTCCAGCTAATACTAGAACTCCGTCCACCGGTGGGCGAATCGAAGCGACTCAGCTGCCCGTATGAATAGCTATCGAGAAAGATCGGAGCTTTTATGTTCTACCTTGGCGAATTCGAAGAAGTTTAATGAAGAGGATATACAAGTGCGCGTCGGTTCGGTGGTGGAATTTCACGACACTGAAGCACGCAGAAGCACTGCGTACGATTTCAATCATTCAAAAATAGGGCTTTCATCCTGCAAATCGAGCATTGAATTGAAAGCCTCGGGGCGAAAAGGGTGTCGAGGCAAAACCCGTACACGCTTCTGCTGCGAGACAAATATGTTTGGGGAAAATAAATAAATTCAAGATGAAAGAAATTCTGAAAGAAATGCGTGTGCGGGTATGTTCGTTGAAATGTGAAAAGGAACTCCCAGCTGAAATGAACGATGAAATGAAGGACAGCAAATACGGATGAAACGGATCGATGCGAGGGATGGACCCGGGTGCCGGGAGAGGCTTTTGGGATCGTTGTGCTGCCGTAGTAAAGTAACGTGTCCTAGGGAAAAAGTTATATGGTGGGGCGATGGTGAAGTTATGAGAAATAACTCGGTAAACCCCATCTGCATATCATTTCGTGTGTCTCGGGTGTATTGTTTGTGAGGATCCTTATGATCCGTCAATAACATTCATTCCTGTATGTTCGGTGACACTGCCAGTGACAGATAGCCAGTGGCGATTGATGTCCTTCTGCGAGTGGCATCACGTATGCTGTTGGGTTGGGTGAATGAATGTGGGAAAGGATTGAAAATGAAATTTTATATTACATCCCGTGAATGACAGCATTGATAATTACTTGTGAGTTGATTGGATTGAACGGTAATGAATCCTTGCAACAAGTAAATGGAAAAGTCACCGCGAAGCGCACAAGTCTTGAATTAAGTTTAAACGAATTTATACTTTAAAAGCTTCCATCTTTTATGCTATTATCAGGACTTTTAAACATGTTTTGTTCTAGAAGTAATCAGATACATAATATCCAGGAACACAGTGATTGAGGCTCACTTGGGGATTGTGCTATAAACGACGCTCACAAACGAAATGCAATATTTCCATAAATTCTGCACGATTTATTGAATGAGCAAAGAATTTCATTTACCGACATTAGTACAGGTATTTGATTGCACAAATAGAAACATAAAACGAATGGTCCAACTGAAAGCGAGCTACAATAAATTAAATTACGATAGACAATTCCCATTGTCATGGCATTTGTCAGCGAAAAATAGGCAAAAGAATTTATTTAGAGTACCCTAATGATGAGTCTTGTACAGGCCGTTGTCATGCCGATGCAAGGAAATTGAGCCTATGACTTTTTATTATGACTATTTTGTATTGTTTTAAAGACAGTTGAACTCTAACCCGTGTTTGGTCTATGAAGAATATACTGATATAATAGTTATAATAGTCAGGATTCACCTTCACGTGGAAGTTTGATTACCAAGAATATTGATATTCTTCTTCTTTCTTGGCCTAACGACCTCTTAGGTCATGCCTGCCATTTCTGGCTTACTATACTTATTGTTACCGCATAGTTGGATAGTCAGTCCTCACTATGGGGGAACGGCCCAGATGAAACTTGAACCCCGGTATTACATATAAAGATTGTTTTTATTAAATAACTATCTTTCCGATTAACTGTATTTCTTCTTTTAAGACTAATCGAGTGAAAATATATGCCTTTACATTGTGTATTTGTTTTAAAATTTAGTTTATCTTAAAACGCAAGCATCCGTCCAAAGTAATCAACTCATGCTTGTCACCTAGTACGTAAACTTTCGCAGCGTCACTTAAAAACATGACAGCAGAAGAAAAACAGAAAAATTAAATTTTTCAAACGACATGGTTTTTCAGCCGGTTAGACGAATGTTTATCACAACTTCCTGATGACATAATTAAGTTTGTGCAACTCCTGTAAATGAAAACCATGCTCATCAAATGGCAGGGAAATAGTTGCCACCGAGTCCGCACGGTAAACTTTGTCATCTGGCGATGATAGTGGCCGTTGGGTTTTCTTTTACACACCGCGCGCAGATTCACTGATGCAATCCCGCGAACCGGTTGGTGGGCAAGTGTTTAACACATTTGTTGAGAATAAAATATCAGCCTAGATGTGTCTTATTTTTCTCTTCCGCGTTATAAGTTTGCGCTGTGAAATAGCGGGCGCAGGCGTAATGTTGCCTGCAGAGAAAAAAGAAACGGCACACAGGAAATCGCGTTCCTTTGCTTCCTCGATACTGTTTACAAACGGATATAAAAATAAATCTTCAGCTTATGTTTTCTCGTGTTTGGCTCTAAAGTCTACGGTAAAGAACATAACCTTCGCTGATATTCTCCCTACTACATGTAGAGCAATTCAGGTTGGCTTTCTTAGCATGTGGCTTCTACTGTACTGTACTGAGTAAAGTAAGGTGTAACAAAGCGATTGGATAGTTAAAAGTTTGCACTTATTTGCAGATGAAAATTATACGAGGTGCGAAGTGGAGTTTGTCATTTAATATTTGTTGTTTTTATGACATTGTTTCAAAATTGTTTATAATTTTTCAATTTACTAAATAATTTGTTAAAGCCGCTCCACACGAAGCGCAAATCCAAGCGCAACTACGATTTTGCGAACAAAATGCTGTCAAATTCGTATGGTATGACATTACTGCCAGCCTTCGCGTTTTAGTTTGCAATCTAGTTTGCGCTTCGTCTGGAGCGGCTTTTATGCTTGTTCACAAAACAACACACATTTCAGGTTGATTGTTCACTTTGACATGTTTCACATGTTTGCATAATTAACAATAAACACACAAAGAAAATCACAATGAATGCAACTTGCTTGTACTGAAACACTTTATGGAAATTTTCTTTCATTATGGTTTGCATATTTTCTTAATAAATATTTATCATCATTTACAGGCTTTACCAGTTAATTGAGCAAGTATAATTACTTTTAAGGTAATGGCCGCGAGAACAGTCTTTAATTGAGGCTCCAGAGCACGAAATTATTGAGGGAAACGTTCTCAGATGCTGTCACAGTTGCAGCACGTAGTTATAAATGTTAAGCACAGAATCATTCCTTTGCGTACATACAGAAACGGGTATGAACGTATTCAGCACGAGTGCATAGTGAGTGTTGAATGAATGTGGAGTCACTACATTTTTAATAATAGATCTTCAATATTGGTGGGATTTTCTTAAATATTAATATTGATATTAGGTGATGTTAAGAATGAAACAGACAATTTCAGAATGTAATGAAAACTGTCCCACTTTTTTTACTCTTTACAATATGGAGAGAAAAACTTTTTAATAAGTAAAGTAAAATAATAAGTAAATAAATATGTTACATGTCAAACTGAACTCAATCGCAGTTTCTCGACACCGCTCAAAAAAATGACAATATTCAGGAATAACTAGCAAGGAACATCTCAAAACATGTGAATTTAACAATTACAACATACTTGCTGCAATTGCGATTCCTGCTTAGTAGTATCTGTAAATGTTATTGCGACAAAATCCATTTCTACATTTTAATTATCCTCATCTAAACCGGGTTATGTTAACCTCATCTTTAAGCGGGTTATGTGCTCCTGGGTCACCACAATCTTTTGAAGGGACCGAACTCCATAAGTGGGTCTCGTATAAGGATCATCATGAGCCGTTATGGACCGGATTTCCCGGAAAAAATCGCTGTGTTAGGGAATTCAAGTCATCTTCCATTCTGTTTAGGGCTTCCGAGAGGCTTGATCTTCTACTGCTTGCAGATATGTTTCTAGTTCATCTCGAATACTCTGTAAGCCACAAATCTTTTGAAATCTTTCTGACAGTGTTTGACAGTTTATCATGAAAACTGTGAAATATTAAGAGTACAAATTTCAAGTATGTTATGTTATACTCTCTCCTTGTTTGCTACATTCTTTTCTGAAGCTGCTGTACTGTACATCTAAGAAAGCATCCTTAATTGAGTTAGAGCTCTGTTAGAATTGTTGTCCTATTATGCATTGCCGATGCTTGAAATATACATAGTTATTCTTGCGAACGTGAAATGTCCTCTATATACAATAAAAGTAGGTATAAACACTTAAAACAAAATACCAAATGCTAGTCCTGGTAACTGAATGCATCAAAATCCATGTATTGCTTCTGTATCGCAACATTCACAACCACCATCCACACATTTCGCTTGAATATTTGGAAATTAAAAAAAATTCAACAGTCGAGAGAATTGTTTCACGATTGCAGCAAATAACATCAAAAGAGGTAAATGGTTGTGCGCTGAAGTTCAATACCGTACCTTTTCCGTACACGAACGCCTTCCCCGATGAAAAACATTTTTACTCGCCACAGCTGTCGTTCACATGATCACAATTTCGCTGGCGCTGGTTTTACTTCCTATCGACTTTCTCATTTGTGCTTATTGTTTGGCTATGAATCTGGCTATCCTCACGCTCATTGCCATCGTAAAACGGCGCTTGCACTCGCTTTCCCGGCCCGGGGTGTGCTAGAGCGACGACAGTCGTGCTACTTTGGGCGTTTTGGTACGCCGTTCCACCACCGAGCAGAAGAAAGTGGTCGATGCTGTTAATGTATGCTTCATTAAGCACCGCTCCTAATGCTGCTCATTTTCGCCCACCGTTCCGTCGCTCGTTTGAGTGCTCCTGTAAATAGTAAGAAAAGCAGGTGCTGTAGTAAAGTGTGTGTGTATGTGTGTGAGTGAGTGAAGAAAATTAGTGCCCTTAGAACCGTGTCCTTGTCCTTAGCCCACTAATGCATTCTCTGAAGTAAATGGCGGTAAGGCACCATCGGTGCGCTTTGTTCTCACAAGATTCCTTCCCGTGTAACTCCCTCCCTCCCACCAACTCCATCGCCCCACATCGCTTTCCTGTCTGTTCGTGTGGTGCGTCAAGGAAGTAATGGCTTTTTAAAAATGGTCCAAATTATATAAAATTGTACCACACCGACGACCCTTGGTTTAATCGTACTGTGCTCTAGAAAACCGGAAATGGAACATGATTTCTTGACTGCACTTGACTGTAACGCGTACGATACAGGCGTTAAGCAAGAATGGGGCAGGAAAACAATTAATTATTTCATTTCTCTTGCTGACATGCTGATCTACCGGCACAACCGCAACGGCGGCAGAGAACGGAGCCGTACGTTTATCAGTGCGGTTGCTTGCGAAAGACTTTTGGTTAGTTATTTTTACTTCCTATCGACTTTCTCATTTGTGCTTATTGTTTGGCTATGAATCTGGCTATCCTCACGCTCATTGCCATCGTAAAACGGCGCTTGCACTCGCCATACATCCCGGTTTTATTTGCTCTCTAAATAATCTTTCTTTCTGAGCCATGGTCAACTGTTGCAGCCCCCGTAGACGCGACACTCCCGGCACTGCAAGTGTTCACATTCCTACAGATGAAGCAAGTCAAATCACAGCCATTTATTGTATGGGATGCGTTTCCCTATTGCTGGTATTGTAGTATTCACACCCTTGTTGTCAGTATGCAGCTCTTGGTCGTTGTGTGTGTGTGTGTGTGCGGACGAATATTTCTATATATTTACCACTTGATGCAAGAGCTGACCTTTTATTGTTTTTTTTTTGGTTTCGCTCTCTTACTTTTCTCGACTTGAAACCACGCATTTGAGGGCGTCCTTGCCATTTGATGCATATGGTGCGTTTCATCACTACCCATGAATTACGGGCGTTGCTTTTATGTGCAATGAAATGGCAATAGATTGAAGGATGATAAAACAAATATGCGCTTCTGCTGATAGCACAGACTGCAAATTGATTGCTGGAGCCGTGCGCCGTGGTTTATGACGAATGATTTTCTGGTGCTTTGATTTTTTGCTGTCTTTCAATGATTTTCCTTTCTGCTTCCCACGTTGAATGTACTTGCAGAGTAAATAACAGATCATCAAACAGTCAAACAATCGAGGAGTCGTAGTAGTTGAATTTAAAAAGACTACCTCGTTCCGAAGCGTTTGACAACTGACATGTCATTTTGACAGTTGATTTGCTAAGCGCGTCACTAACTAGCATATTTACTATAAAAAAAAAGCTTTTTACCTTTAAAGAACTACAGCATACGCCTGTATAGCATTGTAAAATGCACATCTAGATAATATCCAATATCTAAAACAAGAACATCTGCTCGAACCAAATTTTTGTTTTTTTTTCTATTAAAACAGCCTGGCCGTATTGCTAATTTTTGGTTTTTGCTCGAATAAAATCTAACGTTGTTGGCGCTGGTCAGTTTTTATAAACAGCTAGCAGCATTTTAGCCGCAAAACATTCTCAAAATACATTAAATATAAACAATCTAAAGTAAATGTAGACCACAAAGGTTGGTATTTTTGGAATATGTTTTTTGTGACTAAAAAAGACAACACAGAATAACGTATCAATTCAAGTAGATGGATTGAATGGGAACGATTTGGAAGTAAACAATGATACAGTGATCCAAACGGAAATCCGGACACCTTCAATTTGAGCAATTGAGTAAGGGAAATAAATAAAAATTATGTTGTCTTATGAATTCTTCTTTGGACACCTTCCTACAAGACAATTGTAAAAAAACGACAAAAAAGGTCAACCTGCGGAGTAATTAACAAAAGAGTCGGAAAACGGAAAACACAAAATGTAACAGTTACATTTCTAAGAATCCACTGCGGTTTAAGAGCTCAGGATGCTAGTTTTGACACTTTCTATAGTGCGATGACTGATGTAGTCGATTCTAAGCCTCCTTGATCAGTGTGTGGATGCTCAGATCTTCAAAATGTCCACATAAACTTAAAAATGCATCATTCAACATTACTAGAGAGAAATATCATTATATTTCACCTTAAGGACGGAAAAAGTATTCAGAAAATCAATAATTGCAAAATTATAAGCAGATCGACAGTGCAAGACATTAATAAAAAATATCAAACACAAAATATTGAAAAATCAAAGAAAATTTGTTTATCTCAGTGCAAAATTCAGGCAAGTGTCCGGATCTCCGTTTGGCTCACTGTATGCGTTATATAAGCATGTTAAGATCTTTATTGTTTTTTTTGGGGCTTTCCGATTGTTAAGGCCGCCGGTTTTCACATGTCAGAAGAATCGAATCCCGTCCGGACCGTTTCCTCGTATTGAGCATTGACTATCCAACTAATTGCTATCAATAAGTCTAGTAAGACATTAGATGATTTGCGTGACCTATAGAAGGTTTGGTAAGCCAAGAAGAGGCATAAATCTTTGCGTTTGGTTATGTCTTTTGAAATGTAACTGCAAATACTATTCATGCACAATGATAATGAAACTCAGAGTAATAGAAATGTTTGTAATATGCTTAGATTTCCATTTCGGAATGTACTGCGTGTACAGGTATCGGTACTGTGACAAGGAATGCATGCGGTAATCGATAATACACACACACACATCAGCGCACAGTTGAAGGAAAAAAATTCAATCGAGGACATTGTGATCCGCTCACAATCCCCGGTCTCATTTGCATGCAGTTTTAAAGCACACTTCCATTCGATGCGGAACCCGCCAGGGCTCCTTATTAATTTCAAGTGGATTTCAAGCATTGCTGTGCTGTGTGCTGTAGTGTGGCATCTCTGTCTTGCTTTCTGCCCGTTGGCGGATGGAATCGTGCGGTTGATGGAAACAAATGGAACCCAACTCTTCCGAGTCCACTTGATCCATGGCCCTATTGACGTTTTGGTACAAAGATGGCACTACAGACACGAAGCACTAAACGGCAGCATACTCGTCGTACGGAAGGGTGAACTTCCGGGATTAAAAAGAAAACTTTCCATTCTGTTGGCCGTTCTTACCCAGGGTTGACCAAATTCGTTCATCCGAGATACGGTTGGTTGATTTTAGGCTACAGAGGTTAATATAATTTGCAGCTCGTAGAGATGCTGAGATAACAGGCTTTTTTTGTGTTATTCGCGAGGAAGAAGAACTGGCCGTACGAAGAACTGACTATCGTGCTTTGAATCCTGCTGAACTGGAGAGTCAAGATAGTCAGAAGTTGAATGAGAAGACCTTCTCAGTTTCAAGGTTGTTTCTCTAGACAGTAGAATTGGTAGTGCTTGTAATTAAATTACATTGTATTTTTAAGACTTTTCGAGAAATTGTATGTTTTTGACAACTGTTTACAAGAATGTATTTGAATATTCTTCACTGAAAAAAGAATTATTTAGTATCATTCACGCTTAAGAAAATGTATCTCAATATCGTTAAAGTAATTAATAACAATGCAATCTAATTGCTTACTAACTGCTACAAAAGCAATCAATATTATTGAGCGAATGCTTTCCTCAAGGTAAATGAGTTAAATACTTGAATTAATTAGATTGAACTCAAGCAACTCTTTCACTTGGGTAAATGAATGCAAAAATGAGGTGCCACTGGAAAATGTTCTGGCGCGTAAAATACTAATGGAAAAGTTTCCACATCACCTTACCATCTTGTCTCGCAGAACGTAAATGTGATGTGTAAAAGCGGTTATAGCAGCGTTATCCATTGGATCGAAAAAAAATCCTTAAAATTCTTCAACAAATATTCTAAACAAACAAAAACCTTTCGAAGCTATGGGTATAAGTGAAAACCCCCCCGCAAGCGATCGAGAGACAAGGATTACACAAAGTCATTTCTGTTTTATCTCTCAATTTTTATCGCTGGGAATATCTGTCTCAAATAATATGGGTTGATATTTTCGGCCCTAACTTCGTGACAGTTTAGGTATCACGTATTCTCCCACGGTTGATATCTGGTGCGCCGAAATGGTAAGAACTCACTAACCAAAACGTACAAGCATATCTTGCAACGTGAAGGAAAGAAAGAATCAGCCTGCGTTGAGGGTTACCCAGTTTTTTGTTTCCACAAGAAGCTTCCCCTCTTTACCGCCATTACGGTAATTGTTGCTTGACACGGAAAAGTCAAACTTTACCAGTTCGTTCGTGGATTCGGAAAATCGTAATACTTTTGAAAAAGTTGGAACTTTTCCATCAACGTTGTAACGAGTCACGTTGCACGAGGAGCAAGTGTTACCACCCCGAAAAAAAGGGTGCCCGAAACCCATAAATGTATATCACCATTATTAAAGCGGGGCAACTGTTTCGCTGGCACTTTGCAGCTTTTAGTGTGCTTGCATTGCGTGATAGTTTTCTCTCTTCGGTTTGTTTTTTTTTTGTTGTTGCTGCTGTTGGCTTGGTTTAGTCCTATCATTATATTGATGATAAGGCTTTTTGTGCTTTCAATATCTAAGGATCTAACAGATGTAATACGGTGCGCATGACTAAATGATATGGTCTTCACGGGAAGGTAGATATGGTTGCCCGACAAGTTTTACACTTGGAGGCACAGGGTTGTTTCCATTTGTTTGTTCTCGTTGTTTTTGTTTTGCTTTCTTAAGGGAATATGACTTTTTATGGGTGTTTTTGGGTGTCTTAGCTACTGTTCAATGTGTGGCAGACGGACACGTAAATTCAAATTAAATTATCCGTCTCAAAACGAAAACACAGACAATGCAAACACGTGCGAAGAACCTAAGCGTATCGAAGTCTTACATGCTTTGCGAATTTTCTGCAAAAAATCAACCCACCAACACACCGACACACATACGCACACAAGCCATGCACATGAAGCCCGTGTCTGCAACTAGAACTTCGAAAGGTTGTTTCCCTCTTCTACGAGTACACTTGTTTGCATTATTGTTTTTTGGGCTGGTAGCCTTCTATGCGCTGCCGACTGCAATTTATAGGTGTGCTGTCAATTGGCTTAACAGTGGAGGCGCCTGGTAGGAGATTGGATGACGCGAGATGGAGACGCCAGGTGCGTTATGGGCAATTTTGCGAGCAAAAGCTCCAGCACAGCTTCTTCCTTTTTGTGCCACGCGGTGGCAGCAGCAACCCGTGTTTCGATACGTTCGAGTGCATTTTGCTCCTTTTGCTGTGCTCCCCGTACTGTGTTTGTTACGCCTCGGTTGCAGAGATGTGAACTCGATCGTACAGCTTTCATGTTAGTCTATCATAAGTTTGCGAACCGTTAGACAAGTTCGTTAGGAAATCAAATCGTTGCCTTGCCTGAAATTCGATTTAATTTTTCGCCCCTTTTCTCGCAAGGTTACTCCGGCGTTTGCCTGTGCAGCTCGTTGGGAGGCATGGAGTGAGCGGAGCATTTACACCCACATTTCTCGATATCGGCTCCACGAAAAAAGGAAAATGTTGAGGAGAAAATTTTATAATGCTTTAAGGTACGAGAGAGCAAAATCCACCTTCAACGGATCGGTAACGTCCTTGCAAATCTTACAGCAACGGCGATTTGAATTTAATGTGGATTTACGACAGAATTTCTTTAATATGTCCATTGTTCTATAGAGTGTAGCTATTTGCTTTGCTACTCCATGATGGATTGCAAAAGAATTCTAACGTAATAAATCATTCACTTGCGCAATATTTTCCGAAACATCCCATTAGAGCCTCGTCAGACAATTCACACAGTAGATGATAACCGTGCCGTGACAATTTATTTTGTATAAAAATTCACACCTAGCAAATGTTGCTTCTTTTCTTCCCCGCTTTAATCAGAAGACAGGGTCAATTTTTGTGGTACAGCTTGCCCACAGATTCATGTACACGCGACAGATGTTGCAATGACGTCAGCGTTACCTCGTCGCGCGGAAAATTGGAGGATGTTTCTTCTCTAATTATACACGTGACTAATTGGATGATGTGTGGAAAGATTGTGTTGTGAGTATGTTTTTTTTTTTGAATTTTTTAGTTTCCAGTTTTTCACTCAAGGCTGCCCGTGTCTAAGATGCTGACCATGATGCTAAGTGCAGGGACATGGCAGGCAGAACATTCGTAAGCCATAATCACGCGTCATATTTACATGCCACACAACCAGGGTTCATTGTATTGTGGAGACGAGGTTCCACACGCTTTACAGCAGGCAAGTGATTGATTAGCTCAAAGAAGCGGGTGTCAGGAATTACTGTGACGCAAGTATATCATGGATATAATAATAATAATTTTGAACTTTACACAGAGAGTCTAATTGTGAGTGTCTGTCACGCTATTCTCGAAGAACTATCGTCGGAAAAGGACAAAATCACGTAGAAAAGTTTGATACATTGGCTCACTATTCTTGTCACGGAGAGCTCAAGCGTACCAATCAATTCGCTATTTTTAGTATAATTGATCTTCATGTTGGGTAGAAACGATGTACCAAAAAAAAAACAGTACATTCTAGCGGTCAGGCGAAGCGTACCATGATTTGTACCAACAAACGTCCACTGGTATGTCGAGGTGTAACCGTGATGCAGTTAAAATTTCCACAACTATGACAAGGACCATGCGAAATACCTTGCGTTGTTTGATGTTTTATACATTGAATTCTTTTTCGTCATATGACGATGAATAAAATAAAAAAGAAATTAAATTCGAGCAACGAACTGTGGCTGCTGATGGCCACACGGCCACTGTAAACGTTACGCGAAATAATGCGCATACTGGGAGGAGGGGAGGGGGCGCGAGAAGTGAGATGAAAAGAAATAAAACAAAAATAAAAACTTCCCCCCAAAAAAAAATTACCACTCTCACAATCATTACGCAAAAGAAATTTACACTTTAAAATGTAAGCTACTTGGACGGTAGGAGACGGTTGGACCAGAGGGCTACATGAGTGTGTGTGTGAGTGTGTTGGCCCACGCGCTTGACCATGGTATGGTAAGCAGTGTGACAGCGACACGTTTCCGTTTCTTTTTTTTGCGGATGGTATAATTAGATTTAGTTAAATGTAACGAACGATAACAAGTGTCTTTTCCCTTCTTCCTAGGGGTTCCTGTGATCAGTCACTAGATTCATCGGGACGACCCTTTCCGTCTCGAGGGAGATCTGATGTTATTGCCGCAAACGCTACTTGCACACACACACACATACGTGTGTGGCTTTCCCAGATTCAAGATCGCGCTCACGAATCACCGATGCACCGGCAGGAAAGTGTTCCTGCGTATTCGTGCTCAGCAGTTCGTGTACACATGTGGCCACAGCACATACATACCACCACACGTATACCCACCGAATGCGGATGTCACCGTGGAGCTGTAGCATCGTGTGTAAAAATAACACCTCATCGCTTCACCAAAAACCCCCACGCACACACACATACCGGGCCGATCGTCGAGCCGAACGGGCAAAAGACCCACGCCA
The DNA here is from genome assembly GCA_002091835.1 of Anopheles maculatus. Classification (NCBI taxonomy): domain Eukaryota; kingdom Metazoa; phylum Arthropoda; class Insecta; order Diptera; family Culicidae; genus Anopheles; species Anopheles maculatus. Next base: position 33,238 of record LULA01013530.1, on the reverse strand, counting down.
CGGGATACCAGAGCCAGCATTGTAATACAAATGGTGGTAGTGAGCATAACGATCTGGCCCTATCGGCCACCAGTTGATAGCATTAATCAAACCGTACCACTCACCTTGCCTTCGGTTGTTGGTCACTCGCCGGAGAACGTTCGCACGGTATTGCAACGGACGCTCGTTCGTTCGGATGCACTCGCGTGACGACGCTGCACTCACTGTCGATTCCTGGCTGGGTTCCGTGCACTGATCGAATCGTAATGTTGGGTAGCCGGACACTTTTCGCCCCACACACACACACACACACACACTGCCTTCAAAAACACAGGAAATACCACAAAACTGTAAAAACAATCAACAGCCCCAAGAATCAGAGAAAACAAACGCTTTCCATCGATGTTGTTGTCATTCGTTTGTACGGCTGGTCCGTCCGTCCGTTGGTATTTCACGCGGACCGGCCACGGATCCCAGACGTTCGTCTCTTTTCACTGACATTTTTTCCCACACGTCACACGGTGTATGCTCAGGTCGTGCTTCACCCCATCGTGCTATCTCCCCACCTACCCCCACACACACGCACACACACGCTCAGTGCTGCCAAAGGCGATGCTTTCGGTGGTGTTTCTTCTCCCTGACGCAGCCAAAACCGAGGGGACCTGGTTTGAGTTTATTTTTACTACTGATATTTAATAACTTATTGAAATGTGATCCCTACGCGCCCGTACAAGACGACAGCCGATGTCGATGTGCACGGTATGACGGCATTTGGCAGAAATTCCCAGGCGGTCGATCGGAAAGGCAGGCCTCCCGCACGGTTTCACCTGCTGGCGTGTTTGCTTTGGAAACGATGTTTTTCTTTTCTATTACGCGAGGACCAGTGCTGTGGCATTCGTTTTGAGGGTTTTTTTTCTTTCTTCTTGTTGCTGCTGTTGCGGTATGCACATCATCTACGCTACGCGATAGTTAGGCGCTTTACTTCTCCTTTCGTACAGCTTGTTATGTTAAACGGGCTGATTCCTCTGGGAGTTAGCCGATGTTAGCAACCACCATTAGATGTTTATAATCTGGTTAATCTGATCTTGCTCTCGCGTTGTATAGAATGTATGCAGGCAAACAAACGAAACGTGCCGAGAAGATACAGTCCATTGACTGCGGTTGCTGCTGGCCTCAAATTTATTATTGCAAAAAAAAAGAAAGACACGCAAAAATCACGAGCACTCACGTCCGAGAGCGAGAGGACAAGCATCGATAAATATTTTTATGGTGTGAAAAAGCATTTAACAGCGAATCTACATTGGAAATTTTGTTTCACGAAAGAAAGGAAGAACGTAAGCGAGATGACAAGAGCGATCCAATTTGTTGGTGGAAATACATTTATCAGAACCAGAATCAGCACGCCAGCGATTAAACAAATTTGTTGCAAAAAAGAAAAGCAACACAGACACACGCGCACACATCACTCGATCACTCGTCACGAGGTGTCCTGTGGTAGTGCACGTCGAGCACAAAATAGTAGTGCACAGTGGTACAGTCCCACCGACAGTTGCCCACTGGTTGTCCCCTGGTCTCTCTGGCTGTTTGCCATTCACAAGCACACGCACCGCCGACACTAGCTGTTAAACGCACCAGGAACCAAACGGTACAACACGTCCGCGCGGTAGCGCGTTTTGTTTCGAACTAACAAACCCCTTGGAAAACGGCGGCACGACCACAGCTGGTGGTTACTACGATCACTCGTCGTTGCCGAGACGTCGTCGTCACGCTAGTACAAGCAGCGGCAGCAGCATGTGAGCGTGTGTACTAATGCACAGGAGATTATTATTACAAGGAGCAGCTGACTGGCGCAGCAATGCTGGTTGGTGCCGCCTGCTCTCGCACGCTCGCTGGTCGCCGAACGGAAACACGAACAACCCGACCAGCAGCCAGCGCGCACACGAAAGTCACCAACACTACGAGCGCGGTACACGGTTCGGGTGAAGGTGAGCGCATGTGGCCGGCACCATGACAGCGTGCGTTGAAAGCGAAGGCACCGAAATTGAGCATAGTTTTCCCAGCTCGGGTTCTCTCGCTCGCTTGCTTTCGTTCGGATACGATGGAAATGTGCATTTTGTTGGTACCAGTGGGTGAAAAGCGATGGACGCTTGGACAGGTATTCCTACAACTCTCGTTTGCTCGTATGCCCGACGGCTTCCACGGATTCACACACTACGAAGGTGATGTTCTTCTCACTGGGGACGTGCGTATTCCTACCACGCACGGCCAGGGGGATTGTTTGACGGACGCGGGTATATAAATGGATGTGCCGTGTACGGTGCAATGTCAATCGTGGTCTGTCTGTACGCTTCACCAGCCATACACTGGTGAGATGCATGCCAATCGGAGAGATACTACAGGAAATGCACGAACACGAGCGAGACAGACAACCTATGCTACAGGTTGAAAGGTGCCACAACTTCGCCATGGCTGCAGTGTTTTGGTTAATTGTGGATGTAGTTTCGCTTAGCTTTGTGTGATGAATGCAGCGTATCGATAAATACTTAATGTAATAATGTTGAGATGTTTTACGAATTCGATACCTAAGGTTTAAAGGAATGTTAGAGGTTATGTGGTGTTGCAAAAATAATTGTTACTCCGTAGCAATAGATAATATTGCTTAGATTTTTCATAAAATTAAGGTCAAAATTATACTTTCGACAACCCAGCAACAAGCTCATTAGTCGTGGCTTTGTTTGAATATCCTTAGTCACAGATTCATCTTTAATTCATCAATTCTTCTTTATACGAGTCTGATATAGGGTCATGTCTTTCGAGAATGAATTGTTAATAATTCCTGGACACTTCAATAACGTCAAGTTTAGATCGTTGGATATAAAGTAGAAATTGTTAGCGATACATTGTGCTGTATCATGATTATGCTTATTGATTGATTGACATTCAAAATCTTTTGATTTGTTAGATTTTTGTGCAGCAAAAATGCAGAAGATTCTGAGAAGTAGTAGATTTACCAGCAGGAAATACTCATAAAAAAGAATAAATTTACAACCTCAAAGGCAGTTGACCTACTGTTTCTGCCCTTCTTGATTTAATTATACACGCAACTGGATAGTCAGTGCTCCAGTAACTGTACATTATTATTTCAAAAATGTCCTCAGAAAATCTTCGGAATCATGTGTCAGAAATTTGAGCATTCTCAGGTAAAACAAAAATATGAAATATGTCTGAAATAAATCCACGGCTGGATTTATGTTACATCCGATCCAAATCACTTCCCAGAAGGATTGATTATCCTGCGTGACTATCTACATCTTCATCTTCGTTTTTTTTACTATCGATCGTATTCTTTGTCTTTTTTTTTGGCTTAATGACCTGTTAGGTTATGTCGGGTATATAAAAGTATGCTTTATTTATTCATACAGCATAGACTTATAGTCGGTTCTTGGTATGGCGGTACAATCTAGGTGGGATTCTACATCCGGTTCTGTCGTTTGGAAGGTATAGTGTTGTAACACTATACCTTCAGACCTTTCTATGAGATGTTCTCTCAAATACTTGTTATGCGGGGTGGTAGCTGTGGCAGAGGTGGTAGCTGCGCCCCCCTTCACACGGCAGGACCGGGTGTCGAGTCCCATCCGGACTGTCTCCTTGAAGGTAGGACTGACTGTTAAGCTAAAAGTAAATCTAGATCCTGAAAAGGAAGAAAATAGCATTTTATTTGTGGCTGTAGTTCCACAGAAGAAAAAAAAAGGATATTTAACATCTTTACATCTTCTTAATCTTAAGCTTTACATCTGCAAGAGTTAATGTCTTGCCATTACTGACTTTTTGGCGGACAGAAGAACAAAACGAGTAGGATTCGAAACCAGGGCCTACAATGTCTAACATTGACACCACTACCATTGAACTACCGGAACACCACGTCCGCATATACGCGTAACAGATAGCTACCAGTCTTAACCATCAGGTCTTTCTGATACTTTGTTGACTTAATCTTGTTGAGTATATACATAAAAAAATATTTGCAGAATCAAAGCAAAATGATTCCGATCTTTTGGTTCTCTGGGTTTTATTAACTTTCCACTTCAAGTTTTAACTCTGTTGAAGAATATTTTACAGGAAGCGAGTTAATTTACCTATTGATCATTTAATTATTTTTCCTCGGAAAATATTTGTTGATACTTTCAACCAACACCACCAACATTTATATTCCTAAAAATCCTGTAATTAAATGAAATCACTCGTTTCGTATTTCTCGTTTCATTCTACTGGTGTGTTATTGAGAAGGAATGAAATGTAACTTCCCAACTCACATGGAACGGAAACGTTGTAAGCGACACTATGATTATGTGCACAAAACACTAAACCAAAATCCATCGTCAAAATAGAGTGCAATTGGTGCTGCAGAATGTGCATCTACACACACTTTCCGTTGCTGCTACCTACAGCTTATCTGCAGCATTTTGATCCAAACCAATACTGTATTGATTAGAGTGCACTGGTTACACGAGTCCGGGATTGGCCTTGGGTTTTGTAAACCAGCGTGTATTGACCGATGTTTTAAACTGTTCGTACCTACCGACACCTGCTCGCTTCAAAACAACTAAACCATAGCGATGTAGTGGGATTTACTGGCAAAATTCGTACTGCATTGCAACATGGAATTAGTTGCGAACCGACACAGAATGTTATGTGCTAGGGTAAAGGTTTTATTTATAAAAAAAATCTTTAAAAAAAAACGAATGCGAAATTATTTTTTCTATGATTGTGCAGTGTGTGCCACAGTTTAGACACTGGTTTTATTGATATTTTTTGTTGAGCATTTGATCGCTGTATTGTTCATTCTGCACGCTATGTTTTCTAAACTTATTGCCGTCTTATCGATCTCGTGGCAATAAATGTAACTAATTATTGTGATACACACCCCTACAGAAACTTTTTCACCAACGTTCGCGTTGACAGGGCATGACGCAAATAGATATGGAAAAGATACGGTGCACACGGAACAGGGTGGAAGTTTGAATTGATAGTACATCCCACACTGTCTTCGCTGAACATGGGAAACGAGATTAAATATCACAGAACGGAGGGAGGTGAGAGTAATATTGTGAGAAAAAGATGCACCTGTGGACAAATAAATGGAAACTGGATTGTGACTGTTGCTGGTTCAAACTTTTGCCTGTATGGTGCATATAACAAAGGGTACGTATCGCCACTGGTTAACATAATGTATTAAAAAATATCAGTACACATGTTACTGATTATAAGCACGAACAAAATTTTTAATGATTTGGTCACCAATGATATCTAGCTAGCTTGAAGGAAAAATGAATGTCTTCTTCTCAAACCTCGAGTGGTGCTTGGCCTATCGTTTGAGACTTCCTTGCCTTGATTTACCCGTAGCTAGATAATAAGTTTTTGATCATAATATGCATTTGATATCGATTTCATCATGTTAGCAACTTTTAACATTATCAGTATGAGACTAGACTATATAAAGTTACACAGCTTTGCTCAGAATATTGCATTTAAATTGAACACAATATAATATGCCCGTAATAAACTGAATTCAACTGCATAGCTTAGTTCTGATGGAATCACTTTTCCTAATGGCACATGGAACGGTTGTGGATGGAGATTCTTATATATGCACGGGCCGGAGCACAACAGCATTGTACGGAAACTTTCTAGTTTTGAAATAAAAAGCCATTCCACAGTTAGAATTTTATGTCAGAAAGAAGCAATACTAGGATAAATATGTACAGTCAATATTTGTATTTGTAAAGAAACAATTTACGTTTTTGCAAGTGAAGCTAATGATTAAGTACAAAATGAAAACCAATAAGAAATGTTGGGAAATTTTTTTTTTTTGTTTGTAACTATTTCCTATGGTTAGGAACATCAAAGTTGCTGATAGTACCTCTATCTCTCTTATCTTAGAATTAAATTTTTTACAATTCCGATCGAATAATGGCTTACAAATCTTATAAATAATAAGTAACCGTATGGGCTTAGATAACCAGTCTTGTCGTGTGTAAAAGATACGAAAGTCTGACAACGTTTGCATAGAAAAAGCTATGATTTGTAGCAGTAATATCCGACATTCGGAGCAGTCGAAGAACTGGAATTATAGATTTGTTCATACTACGCTTGTTTTTCTTAAGCACATATGCTGCCAATATTGACGACATCCTGACGACCAGTTACGACTGCCTCGAGTTTTACTACACATTTTTAATTTTGGTGGAAAATTAAGATGTTCAATAGAGGTCAGTTACTGAGGAAAAATTGATGAAGAAAATCAAGACATACGACAAAAATAGCCAGGGTTCAGAGTATACCTGTACCACTTCAGAGTGTAAAATGTGAATAATATCCTGGACATGATGGACAAAGTTTTATACAAAAATCCCTCGACCCGTCAGCATGAGTGCTTGATGGCGCTTGTAAAATATATCTTTGCGACCGTTGGTGCGTCGTCAGTCGAAGAGACACCCTATTGAACTCATTAGCAACTTAGTCATGATGAAGTAGGAAATGATCAGGTTAATATGACGTTTAAGCTTCAGGGTCAAGAAGTGTACCATCATAATTTTTGCAAGGGAACTATAAACGGTTCTATCTTCTTCTTCTTCTTCTTCTTCTTCTTCTTCTTCTTCTTTCGTGGCCTGCTCCTAGGGAGCACGTCTTATAGACATGGCCTGGTGTCCAATCCGTTTCCAGGAAACTCGGTCCATGGCTGCACTCCTCCATCCCCGACTGCATCCGATATCCCTCAGGTCTGACTCCACTTGATCCAGCCAACGAGCTCGCTGTGTTCCTGTACGCCTCGTGCCGAACGGGTCGCTGACGAGCACTTTCCTGGCAAGGCATGAGTCCGGCATCCTCAACACGTGACCCAACCAGCGTATCCTTCCGGCTTTAGCAACCGTCAGGATGTCTACATCGTCAAACAGCTCAGCTAGCTCGTGGTTCATTCTCCTTCTCCACACGCCCTGCTTGCACACACCGCCAAAGATAGTCCGCAGCACCCGCCGTTCGAAAATGGCGAGTGCATTGGCGTCCACCGTCAGCATAGTATAGGACTCGTGCCCGTAGAGGACTACCGGCCGTATCAGTGTGCGATATATAGTTACGCTGACCGACTAAGCTGCGCGACACCGACACGCGTAAGCACAAACGCCAGACAACACATCAGATGACAGACAGCGCTTCGGATGCCAGACAGCGCTTCGGATGCCAGACAGCGCTTCGAATACCGGACAATGCCGCACGTCATCGGATGCCGCCCTCACGTGTTCACCGGTTAGGGTTACAGTTAGGGCCAGGTAGGGATAGCGTCAATTAGAATAAGTTCATTTGAATATGTTAGTCTTAAGCTGGACTCGAAAGAGTGATGTTTGTTAAACAATAAAACATCAACAACATAATTATATGGCGCGTTTCGTGCGTTGTTGGAGTCTTCTGGATCTCAGGAGTTTGTGGAGTCCGTAGTAGGCACGATTTCCATGAACAATGCGCCTTCGGATTTCGCGGTTCTATCCTGGAGCGCAAAAGTTTTATCAGAGACTTGAGAATATCAGCTGGATGATATTATAACTAAGGGTAACCAACTAACCTGCTGTACTGTTCGATTGTGAGGTTTGCAGTGGAATACGCATCGGTCATCGGCTCCCTTGCACGTTGGGAATCTTCTTCTTCTCTGGCACTACAACCTCTGTAGGTCTTGGCCTGCTAGCAATTGCTAGCTCTCTGTGACTTAGTTATACCCGTAGTTGGATAGTGAGTCCTGCGTACGGGGAGGCGGTGAAGACCGGCGCCGCTATCGTATACACCACCGGGCCACCCCACGTTGGGAATCTATGCAGCGTAAATTGAACTACGATCTTGGATTGTTCTGCTAGATCAGACTACATCGAACGCTGCGCGCTTCTTGGCGTAGAGCAAGACTGACTACAAGCCGACTATTAGTCTTTGGACTTATTCTCGAGAACTGGGCTCGCTGATGCTTTTTTCTCGACTTTAGTTGTATGTCCCGCTGCGATCGCTACTTCCTAGATCATGCTCAGATGCGTTTGTCTTAATATTCCTTGAATGAAACCCCGTTTGTGATTGTTTTGAACCAGATATGTATTATAACAATGTCTTGCTACACGTCTTACTACATGTTAATTTATTACATAAGTGTAAAACTTCATGTAAACCTCAATTTAGCTATAAGGGAGCAACTTATAATAAAATATGAAATTTGAATCGCTGTGCTATAAAAAGAGATGAAAAGTTGCGAATAGAAGCAGTCAAACTGGCAGAAAATTGAAGGAAGGTTGCTTGGAAATAGAAGAAAATATATTTGTAGAATACTTTTAGAACGTCGTATTCGAGAAAAATATTATCTATTGAGTTATTTGTTGTAGTTTTTATTTTAGTTGCTTTATAAAAGCTGATCAATTAGTTACGCAAATGTAAATCTATGTAATAAAATGAAACTAAATCTTTTTCGAGTAAATTGCACATAACTTCTTCTTCTTCTTCTTTGGTCTACAACCTCGTGAGGTCTTGGCCTGCCAGCTATTGCTAGCTTTCTGTGACTAAGTTGTACCCGTAGCTGGATAGTCAGCCCTGCGTACGGGGAGGCGGTCCGCCGGGATTCGAACCCCGGTCCTGTCGTGTGTAGACCGGCGCCGCTATCGAATACACCACCGGGCCGCCCCACATTGCACATAACTTAAACATTTAAAAAAATAAGCTTTATATTTACTGGTCAAATTAAACATTTCCCTGGTATCCAGACACATTTTCCGAAAGCTTTCAAAGCGTTGCAAGCTTTAGCCCGTATTTTCGAACTTTGCTAGCGATTCGCAGCCATATTCTGCACATTTGGAACGTCAAAAATTCATTCATAAAAATGCCTTCTAACAGTTACCAGTGTTGAGGGTGGACCACACAGCGACACGACCTGAAGGATGGATTTTCGAACACTTGTACATTGGCTGGTGCGCATGCCTCTGGGTTCGCTCCCACTCGTGATGTGGTCGTGTGGAGGCGACCGTTTGTAAATAAGATCAATAATTGACTCGAATTCAGCCCGATGCAACACACGTCGATGCGTTCCCGTTCGTAGTCGTTGCCAGCGTCCGTTTCGGTGTAATAACTAGCAGCCAGTACGTTTGCCGAGAGTGGAAAAAATCGTTCATTCCATCGACCATCGTGTGTTGTGCGTTTTTAGCTGAAGGTGAGCGTTCTAGGGCCACAAATTACACTCGAAATGCTTTCTGGGTGTTCGAGCTAGACCTGATGGAACGCATGTAAGAAATTTCCAGCTTTTCCAAGGGTTCGCTGGATGAAATTTTCTTTTTCCCACATTACTTTCCCCTCCTTGAACGGTGCGCTTGTGTTGGGGTGTGCGTGTGTGTGTGCATGTGTGTGTGTGCATGTGTAGGTGGATCCAGCAGATGGGACCAGCGCTGAGAAAAAGCACAGTGAATTTTGACACATAGTCCATATTCCTCTTGGGCAAGCACTCCAACAGTGTGCAGGATTGACCGAAGTGCCACTCTCGGGGGTAAAAGCTCTTCACTCGGTGTCCGTGTGTCCGTGCTGGTATTTGCAGGTGGGAACAGGTTAATAAAAATACTAGAAGAAAGTGTTTGTGACTAGCGAAGGACATAGAGGGTGTAGCTTAGAGACGCAGTGCGTGACAGGTCGTGCTAGAGCATGGAATGGAAAATATTGACAGTTCCGTGATGTGAAGCTGAACCCTGGCAAAAATCGGTGGGTCAACTCTGGTAACAACTCTTTTCTTACTTTTAGGTCCGTTTAGATACCTTCAGGAGCGAGTCAAGCCTTCGCCGCATCTCCTCCACACGCTCAACAACAGTTGCGACGGTTTGCTGCAGTGTGGTGAAAAGAAAAAACGAAGTGTTGCTAAAGCAAAAGTGATAGTGCGTTCGTTTGCAGCTAAGTTCGACGACGGATCGAAGATTGTGGCTTGCTCTGCTCGTGATTGGGTGATTAAGTGATTTGCCAACCAGCAGCCAGAGAAACGATTCCCGTGACCTCAACCGAAACGCATAACGCGCACCCTCAGCACAGGATTTGAACGCGAAAGCAGCTGCATCTAGTGTTTACTTCGCTACCCACAGGGTCTAGGATCCACCAAGTTTTCCATCGGAATTTTCCATCAGCCAACACCAGTCACCAGGCAAAGAGGTATGTGCATGGTTTATTTTTTTTCCTTCACCATTTTCTGTTCGCCTGTCACATTACTGTCAACAAGCAGCCTTCCACGCACGGCGGAAGACGTCACGAGCGAGAAGAAATGTGGTGGCAGAAGGAAGGCGACCATCCGGTGGTGGAGCGAGTGTAGCGGGTTGTAAGCCCGTGGCAGTGGTACAGGAAAAGTAGCACAATGTCAAAAAAGCCTGTCATGTTTTCTTCCAGTTTTGCTGTATTACGCAAGACACACTATGTGTTCGGGAAGGTCAATCACAATGCTAACTATGCTGACGCCAGTGGTGGAGATCGATTGGGGTAATCATCTTTCGTTTTTTTGTTTAAGCAAAGCTGCACCATAATTCTCGGAAAATGACCTTCCCTTGGCATCCGTTATCCGATGCTGGGGTTTTTTTTTGGGCGAAAGAACGAGCGCTCAACCCTAGCGCTCATCTGATGCATAAATGTATGAGCGGCTAACGAAAAAATCAATAACAATCACGGATAGGCATAAGTTAAGCTGTGGCCGGATGGGTTGAATGGGAAGATGGAACAAGAACTACGATTTGCTGTGACCGAGCGTTTAATTGTTTCCGTTTTCACCGGAGTCTTCAGCCGGAGATTGGTTACAAGCAGTTTCCTTCCCGTGAGCAGCATCGTGCGGTGCTGGTTGTAGTTTTGTGGTACTTGTTTTTAAAAATAGTACAAATGCGATCATTGAAACAGTCGACATATACTTGACGACATCTCCTGGAGTCGAGCATTTAATTAGAAAACATGTTTTCGATTGTGTTTTGTTCAGAAGTCAATTAGAATTTAGACGAACCTGACAAGACGCTAGTGGCGAAATGAGATACAAAAACAAATCACTACAGCGATTCAACTATTCTTAGTTCTTGCAGCCACCAACATGTACTGCTTCCTTAAGCGTGCGTCATTTTTATCGTTGATCAATTAGCGACATTTCCATGCTTGGCTTGCTGCTACGGAAAGCGTGCCCGATGGTTATTCTTATGCAAACGGTTGTTTGTTATTTCAACAAAACCACGTGTCCAAGCTATGTAAATATTCTTCCGATTGCGCAACCGTTGGCCATTCAGTTGTAAATGTGTATGCAAGGGTAAGGCGCAAGGTTGCCCCAAACTATTGCTACCGGCATCGTACTCAGGCACGCAATTTACAAAAGGGGATTCAAAGCTAAGTTCAAGCGACCGAAAGGTGTGTAAACATCTTGTACAACGATCTGGATCTGGATCGCCGCCCCATCGGTAAGCATTCAGTTGTAAAGCGACAATTTCTAGTCAACGGCTTTTGTTACGGCGGGGGGCACGCATATTTGGGCGTTTTGTGAAGAATTTGTTTCTCTTTCGGATGCGCTTAGATGTCACCGATCGCGGGTCAGAGCGGGAGCATACGATCAGCGATCAAAACGGTATGCTCTTGCCTGCGGGATGTCTTGGCTGCGACAGAGATCCGCCTTCTTTAAGCCCGGCGGTTATAAAACGGGAACTGTAAAATTCCACAACGGTCAGATGTTCTTGTGCCCTACCCGAAGCGGTACAGCATCGGTATCCAACGGTGCCCACAGACTGTGTGAAGTTAAACTATCGCGGGCCATTCGGTTAAAGGTGTGTGGCTATGCAACGGTCGTAGGTGAAAGTGCTTCACACGTGGTAGAATCGAAAGAAACGGTCAACCAAGCGCTGCAAACAAAAACAATCCCAGAGAATAGAATCAGAAAAGTGAAAGTGAAATGAACAAGGCTAATCTGTACCAGCAAGCGAATGGCGTGCAGCGGCGAGATGCGATGGAGATTTTGAAGGAATACGCACCACTCATCAGCTGTCGACGGGCTGGCGACGACGTTGCGCTGTTGGATATTGGCTGCGGCAGTGGAGACGTGCTGGTAGACTTTATTCTACCCTTGCTCGGTCGGGGAACCGTTCCGGAAGGCAAAGTACTGGGGACGGACATCTCGGAGCAGATGGTGCGCTATGCCCGCGAGTCTTACCGTCATCTGAAGACGGTCGAGTTTGACACACTCGACATTGGAACCACACTGGACGCTGCGAAGCTATCCCGGTGGGGTCAGTTTAGCCACGTCACTTCGTTCTATTGCTTGCACTGGGTGCAGAATCAGCAGTAAGCATAGTGTCCTTCTATCTAGCGATATGGAGCGAAACGTACCCGTAATAAGGTATACTTCCGTTTTGTGTTTGTTTCAGCACTGCTTTCTCCAACATTTACCATCTGTTGCAGGCTGGTGGCGATTGTCTGCTTGTGTTTTTAGCTAACAATCCCATCTTCGACATATACAACCAACTGTCTCGCTCGCCTAAATGGTCCAAGTACATGTATGACGTGGAGAAGTACATCTCGCCGTACCAGTATTGCGAAAATCCAGCTAGTGAGATCGAAGATCTACTGTGCACGGTGGGCTTCCAGCACTATCAAATTCAGGTGCGCGACAAGCTGTACGTCTACGAGGGATTAGACAATCTGAAAAGTAAAGTTGTTGCGTGTGATTTTGTGCTACTGTCACCAGTTCTCACCTCTTGTACCTTCTTTTCGCTGCAGGGGCTGTTATGGCTGTGAATCCATTCAGCGAACGGATGCCTACGGAGCTGCAGGATAAGTTTCTGCAGGAATACATTGCGGTGGTGCGCGAGATGTACTTGACAAAAAATTGTAACGAAGAAAACGAAGCGAACCTGCAATTTATTTCTCCGTACAAACTAGTGATCGTGTATGCGAAGAAGTAGAGTATGGAGATACTCAAATAAATTAATAGGAAAGGATTTATCAAAAACATAAGTTTTTTAGTATAGAATTATAACGACAATCGACGGAATTTGTTGTGGTTCGCTTAAGACACTAGCTTAAGTTATTACGTGCTCAGGAATCATAAGACATAACAAAACTATCGGTGAAAAGGTGTACAGGAATAAAATGATCAATAAATATACTGGATAAGAATATGAAGATTTTCACAAAACTCGATTTTTACCACTGTTTCTACTATACTCCGGAGCGGAACAACACTGTTTGCACCCTTTCAAGCCATTTGCTCGTGTGCTCACGTTGATTTTTAACCGCCTAGCACATAGCTAATTGCGTTATTAATTTTCCCAAAGAAACTGCATCGAAACGCTGATAAGAAACAGGTTCGCGAATGCACTTGTGCGTATGCTATCTAATTAAAATGAGGTTCATGAGTGTGCGTTGTATTAAGTTCACGTTCATGCGCTCCGTTCGATTCTGGACTGTCACCAAGGTCTAGATTAACAGTTTGCATCGAGGCCTTTACCGTGCCTCCACACGAGTGCTAGTTGCAGTAGTGCTTCAGCGTGTGTCGGCAATCCATTCGTTGTGGAACAATCTCACACAATGCATGAGTTACTATCGAGCAGTTTCTAACACCGATACAATGCCCCATAGTACTGGGCAACTTGAAAAATCAGGCGTAAGATGTGGAGAATGATGGTGTATCTCATACGTTTTAGTAAAATTAACTGTAAATGTCTAATGCAAAGCTGTGTTACGGTTTTTTGATTTCTCCACCAGATGGCCGGAGGTGGCGATCCTAAATGGCAGAAAGATGCGTCTGATCAGAACTTTGACTACATGTTCAAGCTACTCATCATCGGTAACTCCAGCGTCGGCAAGACCAGCTTCCTGTTTCGTTACGCAGACGACTCATTTACCTCCGCGTTCGTGTCGACGGTAGGCATTGATTTCAAAGTAAAAACCGTGTTCCGTCATGACAAGCGGGTGAAGCTACAGATTTGGGTGAGTGCGATCAGGATGGCTAAATATCACTTAGTTGATGACTATCGAAATGATGATGTTTTTTTTCTGTGTAGGACACGGCTGGACAAGAACGATATCGCACGATAACGACGGCGTACTATCGCGGTGCGATGGGTTTCATTCTGATGTACGACATCACCAATGAAGAAAGCTTCAACTCGGTACAGGATTGGTAAGGATGCCGATCAAGTTGAAACGGAGTCAAGCGTTTTTTTGTGAGACAAATAATTTCTGCTTACAGGGTGACACAAATAAAAACCTATTCATGGGACAACGCACAAGTGATACTTGTTGGTAACAAGTGCGACATGGAGGACGAGCGGGTAATCTCGTTTGAGCGTGGCAAACAGCTAGCTGACCAGCTGGGCGTGGAATTCTTCGAAACATCCGCCAAGGAAAATGTGCACGTCACGGTACAGTATCCAACTCGGAACGTCGGCAAGAGCTCTAAAGTAATGCAAACTATATCATATTTTCAATGTTCTCGCTCACCTGCGTAGGACGTTTTCGAGCGGCTGGTAGACATCATCTGCGATAAGATGTCGGAGAGCTTAGATTCCGATCCAACACTGGTGGCCGGAGGTCCCAAGGGCCAGCGGTTGACTGATCAGCCCGGTCAAGGGCAACCGAACGCGAACTGTAACTGCTAAAACTTCAAACGACCACTTCAATTTGTACGGGGCACTATCCTTCTGCGCTGGGAGTTTAGTTGTTTGGTGTAACTAAGAAAACGAACCTAAAAACCTTAGTCGAAACACACAATTTATCCCCAACAACAACGCTACAAAACACACTCACACCTTTAAGCACTCGTTATGCTCTCGAGCTGAAAGCAGTTCACGGATGATTCAAAATCGTAGAAGATTGAGTTTCCTTGGCAAATATGGAAAAAAAACACACACAAACACACACCGATATAAAATCACACACAGTGCTTTTGTACGAATGCGTGTGGGTGTGTGATAAAGCCCAAACCCCAAAACAAAATCTACCGCTTATGTCAGAACGTACAATCGTGTTCACCAGCTGCATCGGTGTCAGTAACACTTAATCGTTGGTTAATGGGAAACTATGCAGGGGTACTTAAAACATTTGGCGTTTGCTATAGACGAGCATAAGGCAGTGGTATTAAAGGTGAAAACTATTGTACTTTGGTTTCTAGGTGGCTTTTCTTGAAAGACAAAAACCAAAGGAAAAGAATGGAACAACAAATCGAATCTAACACAATTATCTTATGTACACGCATACAAACTCGTTAGTAACAGAGACAACAACAAAACAGAAGCAACTAAGCTGAATACAAAACAAAAGGATAAAAGTAAATTAATCCAACACAAAAAAGGAGGAACGATTATTAGATCCTATATTCCGTAATTTATCGAAAGTATAACTTCAGTAAGTGCAGAAATATTCATATCGAAACAAAACAAAAATGAAAACCCATAACATCGCAGACAATTAATACATTCATCGTCGTTATTGTGTAGCCGTGCGGGTTAATGATATGCCGGGGGCATGAGAAAATGTGAAAATGGACCTAGTGTTAAATTAGTTTCGAACCGCATCCCAGCCGGGCGCCCTAAAAGGGCAGCGTCGTCAGTGATGGGCAGCAGCAGCAGCAGCAGAAATCGGTCTACTATTGTAAACATGTTAGCACTTCATTTGGATGGGCACGATGTGGTGCAGCGTTTTCGGTTGAGATTTTGGTTCTTCAATGCTCTATTTGAGAGTGTTTTAGTGCAACAACTGACCTATACGGTAACCTGGAATAGGCTGAACAATTTTCAGTACCTTAGGTTCATTCATCTTCGCGTTTTAGTTTTAGACGAGAATTTGCAGGAATCAAGCACGTACTCCGGAGCTGATCTAATCGAGTGTTAAGGAACCAACAGCTTCCTGCCCAGTTGTAAAAATAGTGCTCTACATGAGCGAGCAGCGTTTGGTTTCTAGTAGATTGGTGCAGATGTGGCGAAGGTTTTGGCATTGTTTAGGTACATTGTTCGTAGAGAGTAGCGACAATAAGCTTAAAAGGGTGAAAGCAACATTCAAATTCACGCAGATTTCCAGTTCGATTTTTGTTTACCGATATGCGCAGACCAGAAGAAACGGTTACATGATAACAGGACAAAAAGGAGAAACAAATAGAACCAACCTAGGCGCTCAGTTTGGCTCAGAAAAATGCAAACCTGGTGTACAACAGCATCTTGCCCCGTTCAAACGTCGTAAGCTCCATCTCACGTTATAGAAGCAGTATTATAATGTACAGAATAATGTCCATATGACGCCAACTGTAGAGTTTACATCGATTGTTTTTGATGATTGAAATTTTACAAACTTCAGTTTCGGTCTCAATGCGCTGTTTAGTTAGCGAAGGTAGAGAGTATTAAAGCCACCAGCACCAGGTGGAAAATGGAATCGGTTTAGGTAAGCTTTAATTTTGCCAGGACCCTAGTACTGCACGCATAACGTAGTAAAAATAGACAGGCACGAACTGCATGTGTTTGGCAAAAATGAATGACCAACAAAAAAGAAGAAGTAAAACCACGTTTGGAATCTGTCGTTCAAATATAAATGTGTCATTATCATCATCCTCACTGTGCAAAACTACACATACACATATAGCGTTACAATACTGGGACAAGTTGCGAGTAGAACCTTACTTTAGTCTAAGTAAACAATCACATCGACTTCGAAGATAGTATAACACGGGGTACACACCATTGAGTAGTAATGGAGAGATGTTTGAAGTTATGCGACCGCGTACGAGAATTTGAAACAGTCCAGGGCAACTGTACGCAACACACAGTACACGTCAAATTCAATTAATCGATGATAATTCAGTGTTACAGAACAATCGACCTATGGGTGTGCGTGCGTGTGTGTGTGTGTATACGTTCATGTTTTAAACGGTATTTCTCACATCTAGTTCGAACCCGAATATGCATCTACATGTGCCTACTCAAGCAGCAGCAGCAGCAGCAGTGGGAGAATGAAACAAACAGAAGAAAAAAAAGATTATTCACGTCCCACTGATATAGACGTTCCTCCTTAGCTTATATTAACTGGTTAACACCGCGCATGGTTCACTATCGAGTGACGGGTGTTGAAGTGTTTGAAGGATCGCCGAGTAACGCTACGTAACGTCGGTTACCTTTGGGTGACAGTTGTATCTGTCCGTTTTGCTTGTCAATATGCAATTGTTTAAGTACGCACTCGTACAAGTGGTACGGCAGTCATGCAGACTCGTTTCTTACATATCTTTTTTCGCCACAAACCCAATTTCAACCACAATACACCTTCCGGTGTGATGCGTTGAAGTTTATGACGGTTGGCATTCTCTATCGGGCACAGTTTCAATCGTTTAAAGATCATTGCTGTTTCAACTAAAGCATTTTTTAAGAATTACGATCAAGTATGCGCGGTAGTACATTCACCAAAGCAGCTGTCAAACTGTGAAGCTACTAGTGCGACCTTGCTTTATACCTTTCTCAAGATTAGTCAGTTGGCACTATTTTTGCACAGATTTGCCGAGCGGTACTGCAAATTTAACCTGCATCTCGCAACAGATATTTATGAAGCCGAAAACTAAAGCGCATCGAAACGTATCAGAATGGAGTAAAGCTACTATATAACACACCGGAGCCCCGCTAGGGAATGGATGACGTTTTGGGGGAGCGTATGCGTACGTAATGCTAGTACTGTTTCTTAACCAACCGGCCGACGAAAACCAGAGCAAAGTAAATTATTGGTCATCATAATTGTTGTCATAATTAAAAGTATATATATACATATATATATTTAGCAAAATATATACGAGGAAAATCTGGTCCTATAAATGTGCCGGTGTACATGGATACTGTGTAATTTAGATTTTACATGAATTGGTAAGTATTTCGTATATATATAATTTTTCAACATATTTGTTTTACCTACTATATGGCATGTATGCATTTTTGATTCAGAAAACGGGTAAAGGTAAGGTTTCCTTTCCAAACATCACTGCTAGACTCGACTTAAATTCATGACATCATGTGATCACTACAAAAGCTTATCTCGCCAGCATCCAGCACCGACTTATGCCAATCAAATAGTCCGGCCGTTCTAGTTGGCGCAACAAAGCAATCGCTCCATCTCAGTTTGGGCCTAACACACCTCCTTTGTGAACGGATTCAAAGAACTTTACGGACTGAGTCGTCGGGTGCCATTCCCATGGCATAACGAGCCCACCGGAACTCGGCGAGTTTAATTCGCTGCACGATGGTGGTGATACAGCTCGTAGAGCTCGTCGTTGTAGCGGCGCTTCTATAATTCTTCCACACACATACGAGGCCAAAAATCCTTCTAAGCATCTTCCTCTCGAACGCAGCTAAGAGAATTTTGTCTGTTTTGAACAGATTCCATGTTTCAGAAGCGTAAATGAGTACTGGAAATATAAAGATTCTATACATTCCCAGTTTCGTCCGTCGCGATAGATATATTGGAAGATGAAGTTTACTCAGGCTGTAGATGTACGTTTAACTTACAACTCGAGCTAAACTTTTTCTACTTAGGAGAGCCAAAAAGCCATGATGTCTATGTCGTATGCCAAGATCTGGAGTGACTTAGAGCATATGGTCCTCGAAGTTTTCACTTCCGAGTCCCGGATGTCTCTCGCTAGCGCCATATGGAAGAAAAGGCAAACAAGCCCGTCTCCCTGGCGCAGGCCCTTGGTGGTAGCAAAAGGCCCTGAGAGTTTTCCGTCCACCTTCACCTGGCATGTTCTTACAATTCTTATTCTTACAAGTCCGGTAAGTTTGGCCGCGATTCCCAAATAGCTCATTGCGTCGTATAGTTTTACTCTGGCTATGCTATCATATTTGGCTTTAAAATCAATGAAGAAATGACCACCATCTTTTCCAATATTTGACGAAAGGGATAAATGATACCGAGGTTTCAATAGGTAAGTTATCGTTCTGCTATCCCATACCTCAGTAATATTTAGATGAATTCCCTGTTTAAGGGCTCCTTCACCATTCTGAAACATGGCTCCTTTGCCATTCTGGAACAATTTAGCTACTATTCCGTCGGAAACAAGTGCCTTGTTGTTCTTGAACCTACAGATGGCCTTTCGTGTTTTTTCAATGCTAGGTGCCTCTAGCTGCAGGCTGAACAGATCGTTAAATAATTCATGAAAGCACTGAGCCCATCACGAATGGACCTCTAGCAGGCAGTTATCCAGATTTGCATCCTTATTTCGATAGCAGGTCTGAATTTGTTTTGGTAGTCTGCTATCGCCTGGCAAAACTTTCTTCCTGGTCCGTAACGGAATTTGATTTCTTAGAGTTCCCACACTCGTCCTCGTGATCGTCCCAAAGTTATTTCTTGGTGCGGGGAACTCTTTTCTCTTCTCGTGTGAGCCGTGTGTCTGCGCATGTTGGCGTTTTATGCTGCTGCTTTTTTTTTTTTTTTTTTTTTTTTTTTTTTTTTTTTTTTTCGTTTATTTATAGAGGCTTTGGGTCTCATAGACCTCATTCGCCTCTTTTCTGTCTATTGTTACATGCGTGGTACAACTATTGCGAGTGTGGCTAATCTATTACATGAAATTCTTATATTGGTAAAACTATTGTGCGTAGAATTTAAATTTCTCGGTACAGGTTGCTGATGCGTAAAAATCGGATGAGGCGGTTCTGCTGTTGTTTGTCGGGTGATAATATGATGGCTAGGTCGGTATCAAGTTGGCAGGTGGCTCGGTGTGTAGTGTATCCATGGCAATCGGTAAGGATGTGGCGGACCGTAATGTCGACGCCACAGAAGCTGCAAAGTGGTGGACTGGATCTATCGAGAAGGTAGGAGTGTGTCAGGCGGGTATGACCGATGCGAAGGCGGGAAAGGACTCGTTGGATGTGGCTGGAATCGGGATCATCCCAAGGTGCTGTGTTGTGCTTGATGGAGCGGAGTTTTGTAGAGAGGTCTAGGTTGTGCCAAGTGGTGTTCCAGTGTTGAGCGACTATTGCGTTAGTGAAGCGGATGGTGTCTCGGCGTGAAAGAGCGCTGTGTGGTTCGGCTGGACGGAGCCGACCCTCGTTGGCCAGTCGATCGGCTTTCTCATTTCCGTCGATTCCGGAATGACCCGGAATCCAACAGAAAGTTATTGCAGGTGATGATGGGATGTCGTCAAGGAGCTGGATGTGGGGGTCTTTGGAGAGGCCGTGTTCGAGGGCGGTCAGAACACTGGCACTGTCGGTGAAGATGACGTTCGGAATGTCGGTCCGAAGTCCTTCTTCGGCGGCAAGTCGGATGGCTATTGCTTCGGCTGAAAAGATAGAAGTATGGTTAGGAAGTTTGATGGCGCAGTTATCGTGGTTGGAATGGATCCCACAGCCGGCTGACACCCGATTAACGGAGCCGTCTGTGAAGATGTGGTGATGGTGCTGGTATTTGGTTTGGATCAGGTGCGTGAAGGTGCTATTGGCGATGTGGCTGCTTTTTCCGGTTCCCCGGAGTAGGTGTTTTAGTTCCCAGTCTATGGTAGGAGTGCGGTGGTACCAGGGACGTATTCCCCGGCGGGTGGATTGGATGATCGGAGGGAGCTGGTGGTTGGTGAGTTGTTGCAGGACGGTGTTAGCTCTGGTAATGAGGGCAGTTGCGTCGACTCCTTTCTCAAGGATTCGAGCTGCAGCTGCGACAAGTCTATTGGTGATGATGAGTTCAAATGGAAGGAAACCGCTTTCGCAGAGGAGGGAAACGATCGGGCTGGTGACAAATGCACCAGTGGAGTAGCGGATGGCAGTGTGGTAGACGGGAGCTACTCTCTTCTCGAAGATTGCTCTCTCGCGGGAAACAATCTCGATGCCGTAGAGTAGTTTGGGTAGGAGCCAGGCGTTGATGATGCGGTTCAGGGTTGTGCGGGAGGCCCTAGCTTTGCCGGTTCCGAGCATCCGGAACAGGTTCAGCCGGGTGTTGGCTTCCTTCTTAACCCTGTTGGAATGAGGAATAAAAGAAAGGCGTCTATCGAAGGTAACGCCGAGTATGTCGGCTGTCCGAGTGTTAGGTATTGGTGTTTTGTTGTATGTGATGGGTCGTCGGTGTTTGCAGATATGGAGGATTTTGGATTTGGTGTGTGATATTTCATAGCCCGTCCGTCTCTACCACTGCCGAATCTTGTCAACCCCTGTTTGAAGGAGTTTACGAGATTCGCAAGCGGAACGAGACGAAGAGGCCAGGATGATATCGTCTGCATAAAGGAAGGTTTCTATTTCTGAGGGAATGGAGCTAAAAAGAGATTCCATGCTAATAAGGAAGAGGGTAGGGGAGAGAATGGCTCCTTGCGGAACACCATTCTCCAGTGTGTATGGGTTGGATAGTTCGGTTCCTATTAATACTCTAAATGTCCGGTCCGTGAGGAAGCTTTCAATGAACTTGGTTAAAAGTCCACCAAAGCCCCAACGGGACAGTTGTACAAGGATGGCATGACGCCAGGTCCGGTCAAAAGCTTTAGAAAGGTCAATGATTGCTAGATCTATGTGGTGGTCTCTACTGCTGGCTTTATCTAATAGATCGTCCAGTTTGGCAAAGTACGTTTCCGTACCTTTACCACACCGGAACGCATGCTGGTTAGTACTAAGGAGATTACGGTCTTCTAGTTCCTGTGTTAATCTACGGTTTACCATCCTTTCCAGCACCTTACCTATGCAGTTAAGGAGCGAGATTGGACGGTAATTGTCTATTTCATTAGAGGATTTTTTAGGTTTAGGGATCGGTACGGTTAGGCTAGATTTCCAATCCGCCGGGATATTCCCGGTGGACCAGATACTATTGTAAATGTTAAGGAGTGTTAGTTTGGCATGCGGGGGAAGATTTTTAAGGAGTGGATAACCTACATTGTCAGGGCCTGAAGATTTGCCCTGACATTTTCTAAGGGCCCAGTTTAGTTCTGCTATTGAGAAAGGTCTATTGTATCTATGGTTAGTGGCATCTACTTGGGGAAGGGGGATTTGTTCTGTGGTGAGTTTGCGTCTACGGAATTGTGGAGAAAAATTGTCTGTAGCCGAAACGTTTGCAAAGTGTTTTGCAAACGCTTCAGGTACTTCATCGGCAGGAATGGTGGAGGTGGGATCGGAGGGTTGATTTAGAATGATGGGAGCATGGGAGCGTTGGTTGCGGCCCGAGAGCACACTCACCCGCCGCCAAAGCTCCTTACAGGTCAAGAGAGGGTTGACATCAGCAACAAACTGATTCCAACTACTCTCTTTCGCTGTACGGATGGCTTCTTTGGCAAGGCGATTAGCTTCCCGATACCGTTCAGCTAGTATGGGTGTGAAAAAATTGTCAGGGATATGGCTGGCACGGCGGAATCGGCGTAGAGCAGCGCGGCGGACTTTAATAGCCTGCGCGACTGTCTCATTCCACCAGGGGACATTTCTATTGGGGGATGTATTGCCTTTGGTACGGGGGATACTAAGGGAAGCTGCTGTTTCTATGGTTTGTATGAAGCGGGAAATGGGAGGGTTTTCGTCAAGGGGAAGATTGAAGCGGATTTCTGTTTGGTATTTTTCCCAATCAGCCTCCTCATACTTCCAACGAGGACGTACGAGCGATGGCTGAGAGTGAAAGGTACTGCGAATGAAAAGTGGGAAATGGTCACTGTTGTGTGTGTCTCTGTCAACGTCTATGTGGAACTGTGGTGCCATGGAAGATGATACCACACAGTAATCAAGGATGGAGCTTTTCCCGTCAGTAGGGGAAACGCGGGTTGGGGTTTGGTTGTACAGGACTTGTAAATCTACGGTAGGGAATATACTATCTAAGAGGTTGCCACGGGAGTTGGTAAGGGGACAACCCCAAGTGCTGTGTTGGGCATTAAGATCTCCGAGGAGGATCAATGGATAAGAGAGCTGAGAGAGAAGGATGGGAAGATCGTTTTGTATAGGAGATAGCTTGAGAGAGGGAGATAGATACATGCAGAGAATGGTTGTTTTTATCGGGGATGCTATTTGTACGGCTACTGATGGGATTGAGGTGGTTAGTTCTACTTTTTTAGTTGGAATGTGCTTAAGAACACCTAAGCAGACATTGTGATGAGGATGGGTAGGATTTATGTTAAAAAACCAGTTATAGTTCTTGAAAGGAGTGTTAGAAAGAGAGGGAATGGCTTGAGTTTCTTGTAGGGTGATAATGCTAGGATTATGTTTGTTAATAAGGAGTTTTAATTCATCTATGTTATTTCTAATGCTTCTAATATTCCAGGATAATGCAAAAATGGGGTTTTGGTTACTGGTGATTAAGGGATTTTGGGGATCGCCCGTAATGGAATGGGCAGGGGATTCAATTGTAAGGTTGAAACAGAAGCTAGATAAGGAATAAAGGGATTTATCTAGCTAGGTTTCTTCTTTTTCTTACTACGGGTGGAAATGTGGGAAGGAGAGGGGATGGGGTTGGTGTTTGGGAGAAGGGGAGAGAGAGGAGTGAGGGTGGCAATGGGGATGGGAGTTTCCTCTTCCGAGGAGGGGGAGCCCTTATTCCCGCGGGCTCGCTTGCGGGTGGTGGAAGTGGAGGAGGTGGTAGAGGCCGCGTCTGAGTCGGTCAAAGTTGTGTCTGTCTCTGATTCTATTGAACTGTCGTTTTGTTGTTGTCTGTCTTTCTTGGTGTTTTGTTTAATGATGGATTTCATCAATTTACGTTGGTCATGTAATTGTTTATTAAGTTCGTCTAGGGATGATTGTAATTTGTTAATAAGATCGTCTTGTTGTTTGGTCTTGATTTGTAGGTTAGTAATAATAATGTCTTTTTCGTCCTGAGTCGTTTGTTGTGCGTATGAGAGTCTTTGTTGGATAGGGGAGGAAACTACGGGTAAACTAACTAATCTACGGGCTTCACCATACGAACAGTTATTATCTACCTTATATTTAATTACCGCTTCTTCTTGTAGGTACCGGGGACAGGAACGGGAGAGGGCGTTGTGGGGTCCTTGGCAGTTCACGCACACGGGATCGACGATGCAGTCTCCGTGGGCAGGCTTACCGCAGTTGGCACAGGATTGGGCTACCTTGCAATTCATTTTGGTGTGACCAAAATGAGTGCAGTTGTAGCACATCATCGGTTTCGGGTAGTACGGACGGGTAGAGACTTGCAGAGCACCGAGGCGGATGGTAGATGGGATGGAAGTGGCGTTAACACGGAGCAGGAATATGTTGGTTGGCACTATTTCACTGTTAATTTTCCGGGTAAAACGTCGCACAGAAACAACACGTTGGTCTTTGAGTTCATTAAGGATCGTCTCGTCACTGACGTCCTTAAGGTCCGGGGAATAAAAAACGCACTGAACACTATTAAGGGTTGTATGGGGGGTCACTGTCACTACGGTTCCGTCAATTAGTTTTGTCAGGGATTGGAGGGTGGTAAATTGGCGTTGGCTACGAGTCTTTAATAATAGTTTTTTCCCACTATCGATGAGTTTACCGGGCTCGGTAAGATCACCAGCGCAACAGGAAATGGATTTGCCGATAATGAAGGGATTTTTGGGTAAGGAAGAGCCGTCGGGAGTTTGCAGAACTAGAAATTTCATATCGCCGTTGTTGTTGTCTTTATCCATCCACTGAGGGATGGGCCTCTCGTTTCGAGAGGTTCCAACGAGAGGGGGAAAATCCCTCTCGAGGGAAGGTGGGCCTGACATTTTAATGCCGGGCCCAGAAAAAAAAAATAAACTGTCCTATCAGTCGCAAAACCAGAGCACTACACAGGATACGACACACACATGCACACACCCACACACACACACACACACACGCACACACCCTCACACACACACGCACACCCAAACACAACGTATTTTTGGGTTTTTCCCACCACTGCACACACCAACGGGTACAATATGCCCCGGTAAAAACCCCCGGGGAAAAACTACGGGTACAACGGGTAGCAAACTGCACACCACACAGCACAGCGAACACGGTGAAGCGATATAGCAGTAAGGAGGCGAAAATCACACGGCAACAGATCACAAACTAGGAGCACAAGTAAAACACGTCCTTCCAGATTGACTGTCACAGTAAGAATGATTATGCTGCTGCTGCATTGCTCGGTATGCACAGTTGTTACGTTCGGTCACTTGTCTCCATTCATCGTTGAACCATTGCTGTGGTTGTCCCGAAATGGTGAGATTGTGGTATTGGCACAGTATATTATTTTTGTTCGCTCGTAGTACTATAGTCCTTTGCTGGCAGTAGAGCTTCACGTGAAAACACTTGAATGCCTGTTGGAAATGACTGTGTTGTAGGGAGTCCATGTCCATAGTGATGCGAACATGCATGTTAGCTTCATCCCTATTAGTGATTCTGTATCGCATCGTTAAGACTATAAAAAAAATGTTCGATATTGTTCCGACGTTTTACAGGCTCGACTGTCTTGGGCGACTAACACGTGGTCTACCTGGTTGAAAGTGGCTTCAACCGGGGACACCCGGCTCCCTACCGACTTTTGCATTGAAGTCTCCCAGGATGATTTTTACGTCATTCCTGGGGCACTGGTTGTTGTGAGGAGGCCATAGAACAAGTCCTAGTCCTCTTTTTCTTTGTTTTCCATAGAAATGTGAACGTTAATGAGGCTGATGTTGAAGAATCTGCCTCGCATGCGCAGGGTACTTGATAGGCTCACACCATTCCCTAGCCAGCGAATCTCTTGCAATACTACGTGATCCATATTCAGTGTGGATAGAGCGTCATCTAGCTGCAAGGCTTCGGCTCTGTAAAGTGTGTATGCTGCATGAGGTCATATTAATCGTTGTCCGGGAGGAGCACAGGGGTCTAGAAGTTGTTGCCGCTTTTTGAAATCAGTATCTACTTGAGGCAGGGTGACTGGCCACCTTTAGATAACCTCGAGTTAGTTGGGTTTTATGACTGGTTTGCCCCTCCGACGTTTAGGAAGCGGTTGCTCGGACTACGCTCCTCCCCTCTTGTTCAGCCATTCTCAACCATTCGCTCAAGGAGTAGGAACTAGCTCGTGTACCTCTTCTTCTTCTTCTTCTTTTTCTTTCTACCTACCTCGTGAACCTAAGATTAGATGGTGGGATGGTTTACCTCTCTGTAAGACGAGGACTTGATGGCATAGGAGTTGAGTTGAAGAGTCTGTGAAACTTTTACAGGTCTTCGAATGCTATTCCTTTAGCAGACAGGTCATATTTTACAGAGGTGGATCAATAGTGACAGACTCGGTTTAATTAGACTTTTGTCTTCTTCTTCTTCTTCTTTCTTGGCTCAACGACCTCTTGGGTCATGCCTGCCATTTCTGGCTTACTAGACTTATTGTTACCGCATAGTTGGATAGTCAGTCCTCACTATGGGGGAACGGCCCAGATAAGACTTGAACCCCGGTCCTGCCGTGTGAAGACCGGCGCCGTTGTCGCATCTACCACCGGGCCGCCCTATGGAACTACCACTACCACTACCACTTTTGTCTATGGAACTAAAATAAATAATAATAAAAAATAAATAATAATAATTATAAAAGCAATAGAAATAATAGCATTATCTAAAAATTCTTAATACTGTCATAGGAAATCACTACCAAGTCCAATATACTGCCCTATACTCTGCATATATTATAGTAGTTCTGCATATAAAGTAATATATAATATTTTACACCGATGCAAAATGTTTGTGAAACATTTTCACAACAAATTTTCAAGTCCTTAAAACTGTTACTATCTCCTTTTCTAGACCATAGTGTTCAAACACGTTACTGCAGCTGTCATACGAAAATTTTCGAACATCCTACGAGATAGGCAAACGTTGCACAGGCTCCATCCAAACGAACGTGACGGTGTGTAGGGTGGATTGTTCGAAAAGGCTTTTTTGGAGGGCGGTTGATTTTCCTTTTTTCGCTCACTGTCGCCTGCGTGTTTTACCCGTTTGCCAATCGCGGTAGGACAGTTTGCCCTAACCTAAGCGCCCGTGCGTGTCAAAACTCGTGATCGAATGAGTTGCGAACGCAATCGCCCCGAAAAATTCGCCTGTTTCCTTGTTGTCCGGCGGTGCTGATTAACGGAGGGCAGCTCATTCGATTCACGCGTCGTGACGGGGTGTTCGCGAGCGTTTGCAACCGTACACGGCAGGAGCAGTACGAACGAGGGACACCGATATTGTACAATAGTTCGCCAGCAGGGTCGTGCGTTCATGGGGCGTTAATGTGAAGTTATTGCGGTTGTGTTTGAAGTGTGATAAATGAAGTAGTTGTGCAAACGATGCAAGCGAGATAGCGAGCAGAGGATAAGGTGTGTGTGTGTGTGCGCGCGTATGAGAGGGAAGGAGAAAGCGATATAGGCGAGAGATTGAGAGGAGGCTGGCAGGAGGAAGAATAGTGGCCACAGTGGTTTGGTCGGTGAGCGCGTCTCGCCCCAGAAAAGTACGTGCAGAATATAGTGTGTCCCGTACGGTGTCCCACCAGTCCCACAGGGAAGCTTCGCACATTCCTTCCCGGGTACGGCGGATGCTGCGGAATTGAGGGGACAACGTGCCATCCTGTGCCGTGGAATGTACCTGTGTACGCGCGCGTGTGCCTGGTGAAGAATCTTGCAATCGAGGCAAAACGGATGTGAAGGCAGGCAAGGCGGCCGCTAGTGAATCGAGGTGCAAAACAAGGAAGAAGTGAATTTGGCGAGAACCGTCTCCTTCGGAGCAGGTGTACGTGTGGCTGGGTGTGTGTGTGTGTGTGCATACGAACGAAGCTGAAGGCTGCAGTGTGTGTCCGGAACATTTGATTCACGGGCGTTGGAGTTGACATCGGTTGTCAGACACGGTAGTTCCGTTCAGTGCAGTTTAACACAAGTTCTGGAAGTTGCTTGCTGGACTTCGCCAACAAAAGTCCAGGAAATGCTGGTGCCGTGTTCTGCTGGTTCGGGTTGGCTGTATGATTGAGTGTCCCACGTTGAGTTCGAAACGCTCGGAACGGGGCGAAGCCGTTTCGGAGGCGAATGGTGGGCCGTAGTGCGAATACTGCCTACTGCTGAAAGGCGTTGGTGGTAGTGCTGGTGGCTCTAACGCTAGTGGTGGTGGTGGTGGTTGTCACAGGTGAAGAGTGTCAAGTGCGCGGGTGAGTGTGGCGAGGAAAATTCGGAGGAAAACAACGACCCGCACTGCGTCTGCGCGCTTCCGACTGAGTGAAAAGCGATGAAGTGAACTGCCCTTCAGTGCCTGCCGCACACAACGCATGCAATCATACGTGCACACGCACACACCTCTACACACAAACCATCCCCGTGTACACGCATACACATACGCAACCTTACACTCCCATACCAAAGCGACACACACTCACACACACGCACGCACGAACACACGGTCACTGACGACTAACGACTAACGGACAGCGCCTTGCCGTGGTAGCGTGTAGCAACGGGGCAGGATATTCGAAACTCGATTCAATCGATCGTTCAATTCGAACAGTGCGTGTCTCGGCGATGGCAGAGTGCTGCTCCTGCGAAACGGGTCGGTATCTTCCACCGCGCTACGTAGGAGGCTCTGTACGGTAGTGAGCTCGGCCGCATCGGAATCGGTACCGAGAGTTCGTAACGAAAACGAGGCGCGGACTCTCGGCCTCTCGGTACGCGCAGGTTGGCGCGTGTTACTGACCGGTGCACGGACACCTCCCCGATCGGGTTGGAGTGAAGCGTGCGCCCGTAATCCGCCAGGTTTCGTAAGATTCACCAAGCCCCAACACGGATGATGGAGCCGGACGTAACCGGAATCGTCCCGTCGCTACTGTCATCATCGAAGTTGTCGTCGTCGTCGTCGTCGTCGTCGGCTGGTGCCGCCGTACTG
This sequence comes from Anopheles maculatus, assembly GCA_002091835.1. Lineage (NCBI taxonomy): Eukaryota > Metazoa > Arthropoda > Insecta > Diptera > Culicidae > Anopheles > Anopheles maculatus. Next base: position 4,445 of record LULA01013530.1, on the reverse strand, counting down.
CTGTGAGCATATTGGGGGATTTGCGGTGCGCGGACCGAACCCGAAGCAGGCACCAACTCAAGCTAATCGCGTGGCTGCTGCCGCGTTGCGCTCCAGCCAACCGCCCACCCGTCCCCCGCCATACTTTCCGGTTCAGGAGCCTGTCGGATGTCGTGTGTAACACCAGCAAGTGTCGATGCAGCGAGGGGGCTCAAAACAGTGCCCCCTAGTTCGTTCTTTTGAGGCATGTCGTAATGGCAAGGGAGGTAGGTATCCTCACGGCTGCTGATGCCCTCCGCGGATGTCCGTGTGTGTTGGTGTGTGTTCTCGGTGCAAGTGTCAACGGTTTCGAAACGTCCGGTCGTTCGTGCGTAACAGTGCCTGAAGATGTGCTGCATTGAACTGGGTGTGAAGCACATTGGCAGGAGTGCGCTTTTTTTTCGCAACCCCGGTGCTCTCCCGCGGCCCAGCTTTCGCCCACACTCGTTACCCCACCCTTTGCGGAGAGCTTCGGTGAGAAAGGGTCCGGCCACCGAGCCACCAGCATGACAGCTTCCGTGGGCGGGTGAAAAGGTTAATGAAAACAATCCCAGTTGAATACCCTGCCGTTGACAGATGGAAGTCATCGCTTAAGTATGCCTTGGTTTGGGGACTCCGTAGGTCGGTGCTGTCAAAACACGGTTTGGTCAAAAATTCCAATTGGGTGGGATGTGGCTACACGAACAGAAGCGAATAACTAACGTATTCGTTAAGTTTAAAAGTTGGTGTGATAGGCAGGGCTGTTTTAGTGACTCTTAACTTTCGTCAATGGTTCAGCTTTTGCTCCAACTTCAGTATATGATGAGTGATGCAACTCAATGTTTGCCTCGTAAAGATCAAGCATCTAAGAGTAACTGCGCCACATTCCATATTCAACATGTGTACCGTACAGAGGGTTTCGTGACAGTGGAAACTAAGCGAGTCATACCCACTGTATGCAACCGATACGGAAAGCATCCCACAAGCATGGTATGGTCGCGTTCGTAAGGCATGCAGATGATCATAAGTGCAGGTAGCTATCAGTGTCCGAAGAACTCCGCTCCTCGGTAGGATGCTGCGAGCGCCAGAGTGCTGTGACACCCAGGGAGCACCAACTCGCGGAGCACTGTTGAGCAGTGCCGAGCGGCGTTCGTAGCGCGAGAGTGCACCAGAGAGTGGGTACGGCGAGAGATCAGGTCAGATGCGTGATGTTCTCGCAGTTCCGTCGGACTCTCGGGAAAATCGGGATCGCTTTTCGCACGGTTGCTGGATTGTTGGTTGCTGGTGTGCGTTCGCCAATCGCGGGATAGGAAAAGCGGAAGAAAGGCAACCCGTTTTTCTCACGGTGGTGCACGGGTCGTGGTGCTGGTGGTGGCGTCCGTTTTTGGTATATAGGGATTGTAAATTTATTGCATTGCAAGCGCTACTTTGTCCGAAACGAGGTTACACGACCGTGTACCGTAAACGACCGACTGTCGATGCCAACTTTCGGTCATGAGGGCAGTGCACTTTGTGTCATCGTGCCGTAGCAATCGTCGAGGTCGCGCTACCGTGTGCTGTGGTTTGGCTAAGGACTGTGGAATTAAGTACTGTGCTGTTCGTCGAGTATCTATTGAAAACGAGTGTCGAGATACATTTTTGGTCACGCTATCGGGACGGTTCAAGAGGGCCATCGAATCGAAAAGGAAGCTGCTGAGCTGTGTGTGTGTGTGTGTTTGGCAGCATCGATAGTGCTCTAGCATCTTTGGAATCTGGGAATCTGCGATGGCGATAAGCCACGTTGTTTGGAAACGACAAAATCTATAAAACAGCCTCAGGAATCGTCAGGAAGCTTTCTCGACCTCGGAATTGCGTGGGAACGAAAAAAAAGCTAAACAGTTCAAATACTAGCTTGTTGTACAACCTCGATTAAGCGAGGCAACAACAACAAAAAAAAGAATCTAGCATCCCTACGGTACGGAAATGTGTGAACCAGGGCCACAACAACAAAAAAAAAGGCGAAGGTTCTGGTGAAGTACCTCGCGGGAGTAAAAAGCAAGCGAGGCAGTTTGTAGTGAAAATGTAGGGCAATCACAGAGTGTTGTGTGTGCGTGTGTGTGTATGTGTGAGGTTGTATCCTGCTCCAGTCACTATATAGTACATAGGGTAGCGCGTCTTGCTGACCGTTTCAACGGCTCACCCTCCGATCAGCACACACAGTTCTAGCAAAGAATAGGGGGCGAGAAAGCGAATTCCTGTGTGTGTGTGTTATTCTGTTGGTATATTTGTCCCTTGCGTGAGGTAGAGCAGCAAAGGATTTTCTGCAAGCTTTTCTGCACTGTGTGATCTTTGTGCTGTCAAACGTAGGCACATGCAGTTGAATTTTTGGGAGCAGTTGGAAGTGTTTTCTGGATGAGATGCGAAATTTGTGATGTGTTGCATTTATTGTATCTAATTTTGTGACAGATGTACCTTGAAGTAATCTTTGGATGAAGGTGGTGTACTGATGCACCTGCTGGAATAATAGCATTTCTAACAATATTTACAGTAACAATAATACAAATTGTACTCTCTGTGATGTGCTGGACAGTGTTTCTGCATAAGACTGCATCTAATCTAGTCGCGCGATTCGAAGATTTGAAAAAAAAAATAACGTTCAGTTATTCTACGCCTGGGTCAATTTTGTGACTCGATTTTGAATCAACATTGGTATTCCTAGTGTTCCACCGTAGCAATTTTGTAAACTTCAATCTACAAAACCAGTGCCAAACTAAACACGGTAGCAGCGTACGCGCTGCATCATCACTTTGCAAATAAGCCTGTAGTCAGCGCGCAGTACAGCACTTTGGGGCTGCACGTTTGCCCTAGTTAGAGTAGGGTGCCTAGCTCGAGTACAAGCGAGCAAATCGGCGCAGTACAGCACTTTGGGGCTGCACGTTTGCCCTAGTTAGAGTAGCGTGCCTAGCTCGAGTACAAACGAGCAAATCGTATCCCGCGCTCGTAAGTTGCATCACAATAAGCAGGCCGTGGATATTGTCAAGGAGCTGGTCGGTGCATCATCGATCGGAGCCGAACAACAACAACAACAACAACAGAAAGATTCTTAAAAGAGTCAGAAGCATCGTTCGGAAAGTTTCGAAAGCAAAGCAACGTGCCCACCTACAAAACAAACAAGCCAGCGAATTAATACACATAAAATCCGCAGCTGCATCATCTTCGGAATGAAAAGAATCGCAACACAATGCGAAAGTTTGCTCCCGGCCCGATCTTGGGGAACCAGCGGCCAGCGATGAATCCGCTTTCGCTACCAGGACCCGTAGGCGATCAATTCTAGTGGCAGTAACAGTTCCCTCCTAAAACAAACGCAGCGCACGGGTGCATCGATTTGTTTCGCTTGTGCGGGGGAGGCATCGTCCGCGTGCTAGAGTACTGAAGATGTGGTCTGCAGCACTATGTACATTGGGCGTTTCGAAACCGATTTGGGGCTGCAACTGTTTGAACTTTCGCCAAGGAGTGTCCGTGGTACGTGGTAGCGCGTGGTGTGCGCCTACAGATTGTGGCTTAGCCTTTATTAAGAAGGACCGAAGCACCCGAAACTTTAATTAGAAACTGCTTGTGCCCTAACCTATATCTTCCTATCCTCTAAAATCTTTGCTCCTGGAATCGATCTCTGCACTTATAGCAGCTCTAAGCCAAAGCTTTCCGTACCGTAGCCGTATTTCTCATTACAGTGTGTATGTTTTCTATTTGCTTCACTGCTTTTTTTTCCTTCTCCCCAACAGGAGTCTCGTGGCAAGAGGCCTTTAAAAATCTGGGACAGTTGGCGCAATGTCCGTAAAGGTCTCGTAGTAGGTAGCTTCGAGGAGCTAATAGTTAGAGGTACGTGCTATATTAGTGATGGTAATGGTTCTCTGTATGTATATAAATATATATATATATAAAAAAACACCCGGGTAAGATGTGATACAGCACGGTGTGTGGTGTGTCCGGAGTTCATAGTCATTGATTTTACACGGTGCACGCTGTCTGATGCAACATGATTCCAGCGGCATGGGATCAACCTGCCACTGTTCAATGGCAACGATTGTGGTGCAATAGGTAACCATAGGAATCCAGCAGGTTCCAGTGAGGAAGAACAAAAAAAGCTCCACACACACACGCTCGATCGCTCGCTCGCTGTTCACACATGCACGGAACATGCCTTACTCGGCGTTGGCTATCGTGTGTACCAAGGTACACACGACTGGATCACACGAAACGAATTGGACCGACATTCGGTGAGTAGAATGCAAGTGACCGAGTAATGGAAAGTAGGCCAAACTAGGACACAACCAAACTGCCATTGCCAATTATGACTGGAGATGAACGAGTGAGAGAGAGAGAGAGAGAGAGAGAGAGAAAGAGCAAGAGAGATGGAACAGCACACGGCCAAGAGAGAATGGAAAAACTTACTGCAAGAGCGCGTACAC
>KZ063391.1:36736-51033 GCA_002091835.1 Anopheles maculatus | reverse complement strand
CAGCAGCAGCAGCAGCAACAACAACAACAACAACAACAGCAGCAGCAGCAGCAACAACAACAACAACAACAACAGCAGCAGCAGCAGCAACAACAACAACAACAACAACAGCAGCAGCAGCAGCAACAACAACAGCAACAACAGCAACAGCAGCAACAGACCCAACCGATAATTGCAGCAACTAGTAACCAGCCACAGCCAGGTACAACCCAAATTCAAATTCAGCAACAATCACAACAATCGTCACAAATATTGCAACATCAGCAGCAACAACAAGCACAACCGCAAGCTACTCAGCAGATCAACATTATTAACAACACGGTGATGGCCCCATTGTCGCTATCTAGTCCGGTCTCAGTGACGAATGCGGTGGTTTCACAGTCTACAGGCCATTCGAACCTGAATGCTTTAACAGCAGCCACTGCGACCGGTAAACACCGACGAAGATCAGCCGCTGACATGAACAAGTAGTGTAAAAATACGGTTATAGATCTGAACTTGTTCGACTGAAAAAGTCATCGAGCGTAATGTCGTCTGGTGATGTGTATGTGTAAGGTAGGACGAAGGAGGAAGGAGGAAGGAGGGAGTGGGTTACTACAGTTAACGCTATTAATACAGTTAAACTTACCGCTACGACTACTGCTATTTTGTAGGTACGCAGAAGAAGTACATGGCATTGCTTAGGCTCCTGTCGTTAGTCTGATCAAGCGTCTGGTGAGTTATTTTATGTGACGCAAATGAAATGAATGCGAATTTAAGTGCTATTGCTATTAAGACTTCAAAGCACTGCTCTGCTGTACATGTAGTGCTGAAACGTTGTAAAATAATTTACCCATGGCTTACTGTAACGATAGTAAAGTTTGTTACGTTTCCTGCATAAGTATAGCGTATCGCGATACTCTGCAGCGCAACGGTGCATAATGGACAACGCGATTCCCACAGCAAATACGTTATACGAGTGTGCTCCATTGTACCTTTTTTTATTATGATTTTTTTTGAAAACCCTTCCTTTTGCTAAGTGATGTTATCTTTTTCCTAAAGTGTAGTTTAATTTTCGAAGCGTCGTTCTTATAATTTTTCCTCTTGTACCTGTAGACCCATGAATTATTTATGCCAAATTCCTCGCAGGCTTTTCCAGCGTGCGCTTTTGTATTACTTATTTCCCCCCTTTGTCCTCCGCTTTACGTCCGATTGTTTGTGAACGTTTGTGTACAAATTTAGTTAAATACAACTTATGAACGTTATTCAAAGCTTCATTCTACAACATACCGTGTCTAGTTGATGCCAAACTTTACTGTTGTGTGTTACTGTGTGTGATGTTCAGTGGGCTCCTCACATGTTCAGCTACTGAACTTAGTATTTTGGGACAAATCAACGAAAAGGAGTTGATATTGTTTTGTACACAGTTTGTCGTCACAAGATATATACTACCTTGCTGTTATAATACACTCTCTGTCGGAAGCATCATCATAACATAAGCAGAACCTTATTCAAGTTTGATTGAACACGTAGTAGGAAGAGTGATATCTTATCTCTTCTAAGACGAACATAGAAAGTGTTTGGCAAGGGTGGCTCACAACAACAACAAAATCCAAAGGCGTGAATGGTTGGCATGGTGCATAATAATTTGTTGATATTACATGTACCGAATGCTACAAATGTACCGATTGCTAAAGAACAAAGTGAAAGTTCATCGAGTTCCCAGGCAGGGGCATATATATTGCGTAAATAGTAAATAATATTGCGCCGTTAGGAATAATAACGATATAATAACGCAATGGTAACGCAGGAAAATCAGTAGAGAAGTTAGATAGACCACGGATAAAGAATGTTACAAGAGAAATGTTTAAAATTTTAGTTTTTTAATGTTGCTGTAAACTAAAACTACAATGCCAGCAATGGTGACGCTACTCATTTTCTGATATTTGACGCTAAACGATGCTTTGCGGTGATGTGAATGTAACATTATACGCAAAATAATTCTACAGCAGTACGAATACAGGCCTTCCAAAAGGGAATCAATTGTGTTTTAAGCTTTTTAGTTGTTTTTAAATTCTAGTGCGTCAACAAACAAACAAATATGCAAACAGCGTAATGTGTTCAACATATCTCAGTGTAGGCGCGAGCGAGAACTACACCATAGGACGATATGTTTTAATTTGAGTTAGTTTTGCATGCTCAATCGTAAGCTAGATTGTGTGTAAGCCGGAAAATCATTTCGATAGTCATGACTGAAAAACGGAAAGCAGCTGATTTACTTTCGGTGTAAATAAATTCTGTATTATTTAACAAAATATCTTTGTTTTTTGGGATTTGTGTCTTCATTCCATTTGATTCAATAGCACACCGGTTTATACTATAAAATATGGCTAGATCATAGTATTTGTTACATTCAGTCAGCAGATCCAGTAGGTTATAATCCAGTAGGTCTAGACGGCAAGCTAGTGCTGCCAGTTTAAGCTATTATCTACATGAAAGGCATGTTAGAGATGCAAGGTAAATGTCCTTAGGAAGCAGATATAGATACGTTTCTTGTGTTCCCCCATAGTGAGGACTGACTATCCAACTATGCGGTAACAATAAGTCTAGTATGCCAAACATGGCAGTGACTTGACCTAAGAGGTCGTTAGGCCAAGAAAGAAGTCTTGTGTAAAGCTGCGTGAAACTTAACTGGTCCCTCAGCAGTGTAGCTTTGAATTATCTTGCAGATGGTTTTGTTCCTGATCGGTTCCAGTAATGGAAACTCTCTTAGCGATTATCAGGGTAACTGACGCAGTAATTTAGGATAGCATTTATCGAAAGGAACACAGGAGTGAGAACGATTATAGGCGAGAGGCTACATGGACAAGTGCGTGTCATTCGCGGACATGAGTGGTAGTTGATATGAGTGGCAAATAGTGAAATTCTCCTCTTCATGTAGGCACTTGCTCTACCCATATGTCGGCAACGTCGATGTGTACGTAATTCTGTTACAAAAAAAAATGAACTGAAGTCCCTTTCTAATTGAGCTATATTTATGTCCGAAGCCAAATTACGAATTATTTTTAATTTTGTCTGTTCAATTTATTTTTATGATTTGTTCGCCCGCTTTAAAGGCTGTTTGTGTTGTATCGTGCATTCATGGTTTTACCCTCAATTCATGGTTTTACAATGTGTCCCACAGATTTTATCAAACTTCACATCGCTGATCCAAAGTCTTGGAGCTTCTTAAAACTTAGCAAAATAATTCGTTACAAATATCGTCAACTGGGCTTACTAACCAAATGTGGAAACATCGAAACTTCTAGTAGATCATACTTAAAAATGATTCTTATCTTTGTTCTTTCTTATTTTTTGGGGATGACTAGCTGGTAAGTATCCTGTGAAAAAGCTTCTCCAAAAAGAATCAGAAAAATGTTGCTGACATTGATGTTGCGGTCATTCAAACCTTCGATTCAAGGACTAAACAACGTGACCCATAAATAAGACGAGTAACACATAAACCTTGTTTTCTGGCAAGACAATAAATAAAATTATTCCCACTTTCCTCCTAAGACTTTTTTATTTTTACATAAAGAACGATGCTTAGAAACGACGGTTAGAATCAGAAAAAGCCGTCCAGAAACGACCGTTTTAAATCTTTCGCTACCAGGAGAGCATACCAGTGGAAGAGGTAGATCGGTTAGAATCACAAAAAGCCGTCCAGAAACGACCGTTTTAAATCTTTCGCTACCAGGAGAGCATACCAGTAGAAGAGGTAGCACTGTTCAAATTCGGAGATTTGAGGGAGAGTACAGCTGTCTCTTTCGTGATGCAATTTGGCGCGGTAAGTGATCTTCTACTAATCGGCATAGTGTAGGTGAGATGAAGAGGGATATCTCTTGCGTCGCCATCTATTATCTCACTTTCGCTAATACAGTGAAGGGGAAAGAGACCAAGATAACACATTCGGTCATCGGCATAGTGTAGGTAAGTTACATGAAGTGAAATGTCTCTTGCGATCGTGTGTGTTGCCGTCGATTGTCTTCTTTTCGCCTTCTTGCCTTCTTGCTTGGATGCTCTCTTGGTGTTGAAGTCTCTAGCAGCTGATTGTTTTCGGACTGTAGATTCGTGGAACATTTTCCGCCTTGATTGCGCCAAAGCGGCTGATTTCATCTAGCTATGTATGGGGTTAGTAAAATTTAAGAAACTCGAAATATCGTAATAAAAGGATCGTCAGAACGTTTATTAAACTTACGCATTAATGGCTGGTGGTTGTTTGTTGTTGGAGCAGAATCATTTACCATACAAAACACATAATCAATCAATGGATCAAGAGCATAGTTTTCAACTAGCAATAATCGCACCTAGGTTGAACCTCATTGGTTACGATATCGCCACTGCGCAAAGCTAATGGTTCAAGAGCTTGGTTGGCTACATTGTGTAACCTTTAATATTGCAACGCAAATATTAAGTATAATACAATAACTCATGGCAAAGAATGAATACATGGTTAAAATGATGCACAAATTGATATTTTATTGCTTGATCTCTATGAAAGGAAACGTAATAGACGGAACAGTTTTTGTTCATTGGTCTTTTCTACTCTTCAATTTAATCGTCATGTTTTGAATCATCCGTTTCACAGACCGTTCACGTTTTATTGCACTATCGGTACATTTTTTTAACGCTGCACTGTCAAAAGGATCACCTCCAGATTGGTTAAAAAAGCTCATCTTGCCATCGCTCGCCGTTACAGTAAGTGTTGTGCTGGCAAGTTTTTCTTCTTCGGTGGTCGGATCGGTTATTAGTCGACTGAAAGACAAATAACGTTATTAGCAATTCAGTTAATACGCAAGGCCATAGAGAACAGTGCTGGTCTACACTTACTCGGTAACCATAACAAAGGACGTCGTAACAGGCACACAGTGAACTGACAGCGCAGATAGTTTGGATAAATCTGTTCCTATTTCCCCTGTATCATCGTTGTATTGAATGGTGGGGAGCTTCACTGCAAAAATGAAATGGACATGAAACTCCTTCCGGTTGTTCAGCTTTCTATACTTTCCTTACCTGTGTGTAAAGCGGCTACCAGTGCTATGATAGCGGCATCAAATACGCATCCATCATGGTCCAGACATACCAGATCACAATACAGAGCCCATACGAGCTTTCCAGGAGAAATGCAAAGGTCCTGCAGATCGATACAACGAGCATTACTTATCGCATCGGCTAACGATCGACTGTAGACTTGCGCTTCGTCTGACGGTGGACCCGGCCGGTAGGATGGGGAGCATACTGGAGAAAAATCAACATTCGGAACAAGAAATCCCTGCCGAGGTTCTTGCGCTTTCGGTACTGCTAATTCTGCCTTTATCCCGCACACTACTGTTGTGTTGCCTATTTTCACAATCGCTGATCCATCTGAGTTTTTGATTACACCAAAGCTAATGGCTAAAGGGCGAAGATCTTCCAACTCGCGCCCATCGGGACGAGTCATTGGAATAAAAATGTAAGAGAATATTGGTTGCGTCCTACATTAACTAGGACACATTATGCAAGTTATGTTTTTCATGTGTCACCAGAATAGAATATAAATGTTGTGGATATTCAAAGTGAGTGGAAATTGATCAAAACGCACACTATTTTCGTATTTTATTTATTTATCTATTAGTTAAACATGTTTGACATGTTAAGCACTTATTATCTTATTGCTACAAGCTGCGCCAGCATGCAACAGCCACCAACACAATTTCCTTATTATCAGCACAACTAACACTAACATCACGTATCAATTTGTCTTGCATCGATTCATCTTATCGCTCCGCCAGCTGTTTTTAACATAAAAAATAACAACGCTTTATGAAACCGTTATCATCAATTACCCATCAGGGAAGAAATCTGCATGATCTTTCCCCCTAGCCGAGAATGCATAATATACAACACATCGGTTCGCCACACCATGTCCGAAATGCTTCAGCAGAAAATGCCACCACCTTCGTTCTCTATGACGTATTGTCGTACGTACTGGACTTGATCCTTACTCAATCCCAGTAGATCGGCCTCCTCTTCGAACTGTTTCAGTCCGGACACACCAATAAGATATCCGTTCAAACGAGCTGCTACATGCGATGTGTGCAGCAATTCCGGTGTTAATCCGATACCCTTGGCGAGATCGCTATGACCCTGCAGGCGATACTTTTGGTGGTAGCTAAATGAGAACATAAGAAAGAAGGTCTAACATTGGTATCTATCGATTACAGTAAACGCAAGATTAAGAACATTGGCAGTACGGTGTGACGACAGCGCATTCAAATTTCGTCTAATAAATGCCAACAAAAGCGCATCTGCCATCTGTAGTGGTGATGGTTTCGCGCATCACTTGTCGAACCGAAGTTGATCAATGTGGGTGCACTCGCCGCCTTCATATAATACGAGCTGACAGTGAACTTGCAAGCCTCATGTGTGCGACCATGAAAGTGTATTGGCCTTTCGTGACACCTATAAAATACTCACTTTTCGGCAGGATAAAACGGGCCTGCCGGCGCAATTTCGGTGATGATCTGCTCCGGTGTTCGTTTAATCTGTTCCTCTGTCCTGCTTGCAACAGCGATCTGGCGCTGCTCCTCGCTGTGATAGAGTATTAGCGACATGTACTGGCGCTTCATACGAGTTGTCAAACCGTACTCGTGATTGTTCCAAAACAAATCCAGCAGATCATTGTAGCTGATCTTTGTCGGGTCATAATCGATCTCAATGACTTCCGTGTGGTCTCCCCTGTTAAGAGTAAGCATAGGATAGCATTAGAACCGTCGGCGGAAGCAACACTATTACACAGATTATACCTACATTTTCTTATAGGCAGGAGACTCGGAAGTGCCTCCCGCATAGCCGACCCGGGTACGCAACACACCTTTAGTGGCTCCGAAGAGCGAGTCACATCCCCAAAAGCAACCCATTCCGAAGGTAGCTTTCTCAAAAGGCGTATCTATCTGATGCAAGGGTTGCTGCGGAATGTTTTCCAGACGCTCAGCTGGATCGGTTACGCGTTCCTGGAGGAGAATAGCCATCGGGTCAATAGAGAAGAGATACTATTAGCCTTTCGGAATTCGGTGTAGCGTTTAGTTTGAATAAACTCACCGTAGCTACCATGTTGAGAATGTTAGGAAAGAAGACGAGCCTGTAAGACAATATTAGAAAGAGCCGGACGTCCGTTTGGTACAAGCAACGAGATGTTTATGATGCCACTGTCTCTCGTGGGTGAGATTTATATATGTCTCGTCCGGCCGCGTCTAGCGCAAAAACAAACCGGTCCGCCTGTAATACTCACACAACATACTGTTTAGCGTCGCGATAAGGTCGCCTTGTCGTCGCGCGATGTTGTCTTATTATAGCAGCATGAATATGATTCTACGTATGTGTGTGTACTACTTTTATGCTATTGAAAGTTTGCATCAACTGCAGTTGAAAAAAAAGAGAAACGTATGATTGAAATGGTGTGTCCAATTCTATGGTATGAACAATAATCCTTTTGAGATTCATTGTGTAGCGGACTAAATGTCCTATCTATTTATGATACACAGCAATGATTAAACCGATATTATTCACACAAACACGTTGTCTTTGCCACCCAAAAATTGATTGTAGAAGACACACACATTCAATCACAAAAACAGCACACTCTACCTTAAATGATATGACATCGTAGGTAACACCCCGTCGTTAAACAGTATGTTGTGTGAGTATTACAGGCGGACCGGTTTGTTTTTGCGCTAGACGCGGCCGGACGAGACATATATAAATCTCACCCACGAGAGACAGTGGCATCATAAACATCTCGTTGCTTGTACCAAACGGACGTCCGGCTCTTTCTAATATTGTCTTACAGGCTCGTCTTCTTTCCTAACATTCTCAACATGGTAGCTACGGTGAGTTTATTCAAACTAAACGCTACACCGAATTCCGAAAGGCTAATAGTATCTCTTCTCTATTGACCCGATGGCTATTCTCCTCCAGGAACGCGTAACCGATCCAGCTGAGCGTCTGGAAAACATTCCGCAGCAACCCTTGCATCAGATAGATACGCCTTTTGAGAAAGCTACCTTCGGAATGGGTTGCTTTTGGGGATGTGACTCGCTCTTCGGAGCCACTAAAGGTGTGTTGCGTACCCGGGTCGGCTATGCGGGAGGCACTTCCGAGTCTCCTGCCTATAAGAAAATGTAGGTATAATCTGTGTAATAGTGTTGCTTCCGCCGACGGTTCTAATGCTATCCTATGCTTACTCTTAACAGGGGAGACCACACGGAAGTCATTGAGATCGATTATGACCCGACAAAGATCAGCTACAATGATCTGCTGGATTTGTTTTGGAACAATCACGAGTACGGTTTGACAACTCGTATGAAGCGCCAGTACATGTCGCTAATACTCTATCACAGCGAGGAGCAGCGCCAGATCGCTGTTGCAAGCAGGACAGAGGAACAGATTAAACGAACACCGGAGCAGATCATCACCGAAATTGCGCCGGCAGGCCCGTTTTATCCTGCCGAAAAGTGAGTATTTTATAGGTGTCACGAAAGGCCAATACACTTTCATGGTCGCACACATGAGGCTTGCAAGTTCACTGTCAGCTCGTATTATATGAAGGCGGCGAGTGCACCCACATTGATCAACTTCGGTTCGACAAGTGATGCGCGAAACCATCACCACTACAGATGGCAGATGCGCTTTTGTTGGCATTTATTAGACGAAATTTGAATGCGCTGTCGTCACACCGTACTGCCAATGTTCTTAATCTTGCGTTTACTGTAATCGATAGATACCAATGTTAGACCTTCTTTCTTATGTTCTCATTTAGCTACCACCAAAAGTATCGCCTGCAGGGTCATAGCGATCTCGCCAAGGGTATCGGATTAACACCGGAATTGCTGCACACATCGCATGTAGCAGCTCGTTTGAACGGATATCTTATTGGTGTGTCCGGACTGAAACAGTTCGAAGAGGAGGCCGATCTACTGGGATTGAGTAAGGATCAAGTCCAGTACGTACGACAATACGTCATAGAGAACGAAGGTGGTGGCATTTTCTGCTGAAGCATTTCGGACATGGTGTGGCGAACCGATGTGTTGTATATTATGCATTCTCGGCTAGGGGGAAAGATCATGCAGATTTCTTCCCTGATGGGTAATTGATGATAACGGTTTCATAAAGCGTTGTTATTTTTTATGTTAAAAACAGCTGGCGGAGCGATAAGATGAATCGATGCAAGACGAATTGATACGTGATGTTAGTGTTAGTTGTGCTGATAATAAGGAAATTGTGTTGGTGGCTGTTGCATGCTGGCGCAGCTTGTAGCAATAAGATAATAAGTGCTTAACATGTCAAACATGTTTAACTAATAGATAAATAAATAAAATACGAAAATAGTGTGCTTTTTGATCAATTTCCACTCACTTTGAATATCCACAACATTTATATTCTATTCTGGTGACACATGAAAAACATAACTTGCATAATGTGTCCTAGTTAATGTAGGACGCAACCAATATTCTCTTACATTTTTATTCCAATGACTCCGCAACTTTTTGTGCGAGTAGATATCATCCATGTCCACTTTTAAAACTTTTAATATGATGACCTCAATTCGTATTCTTCAAACCCAAGCACGTGTTGAGCGTTGGTTCAAAATATTAGGAATCAAGTAGTGGACAAATTGGTTTCATTGCTCGAAATATTAATAATATACATACACAATTCCTGTCTGCAAAAAGAACATGTAGTTATATAAAAATTGGTTTCGGTTTTTTTTAGAACGATAGCGGTAATCAGAAACCTTTTGGATACTGAATGATCGCATGATTTCATTGTACAATTTAACGTCACAAAACTAGGATGGAAAAATAGGATGATTTGCAAAATTCCCGACCGATAAGTGATGTGAAGGTTATCTCGGGTGGTGCCAGATGTGCGCTTTTGTGTCTGTTGGACCGTGCCTAGATGTGCACGTATGCTACATTAGTGTTGGAGTGATCATAAGAGTGTGCGAAAAGATGTGCGAAGCTGATCGTTTTCGATGAGCACCTGGTGTTCGGTGGTATTGAGAGTTAGCTGGGAGTGTGTAAGATGGGTTCATTCTTGAAATGATTAAAGCCACTCAAAATTGACAAAATGAAACGTCCACCAATTCACTGAAAAGATGCTCCTACAGCTCCTACAGCTCCATCCGTTTTGCTCCCACAGAATTTGTGGCCTGGGGGATTATTGAAGGTACAATGTCGTATTGGTTTCCATAAGGAATGATGACACCATTACATTGGAATCGTTTGAAACTGTTTGCAAATTGGGTGGCCATTCAAGATCATTACAAAGCTTAGCGCAAGAATAGTAACATGTGCGCATGGCCAATAACCGGCATGATTCGTTGTTGTTTTGTGTTCCCCACTCTTGCTGCGCTTGCTCCGCTTTTCACGCAACGTCTAGTTTGGCGATGATTCAAGACTTCCCGTCGCTGTCGGGGCAATACCTTGCTCGTGATGATGATAACGAGCACGCGAGTAAAGTTTAAAAGTGAATTTCATTCAAATTATATTTCCAGTCTCATTTTCATCCCTTTCCAATGGGCGGAATGAAGCGAAAGTGGACTTTTTGGAAAGCCTGAGACGAGATCTTTTTAATGATACCATGTATTGAGTTGAAACCATGCAATGCTTATATCGCAGAACTAATCGAGGATTATGTAGGAGTTTTCAGTTTTGGGAGTAAGAAATATATTAAATTTACAAGTGTCGATTTCAACTAAGAATCAGTATAATACTTAACTAACAGACAAGCTTCAAAAGGTCACTTACAAGCCAATATGGTATTTTGGTAGTTTAAATAGGTTTGAAGGTTACAATGTGAGGTCAATAACCCTACATTTTACTTATGCGGAGCATGCGTCACCCATTCACGGATCAAAAACGCATAGCAATGCGATAAAGGATCAACTGATTGCTGAAGTTTTGATTCACACGTTGAACATTTGCATATGTGCATTAAAATGCGACCTACAAAATGCCATTCGATAAGAAGATTGTGCATTTATGTTTATTCATACAACTCCAGGAACATGTGACGGAATTAGGAATATATTAGCCGGTGTCCGGGAGTACACAAACTCAATTGTACGATCAATTGCACTTGTGTTGGAATGTGATGATAGTCGATGTTCACCACCACTATTTACTGCTCTTCATCGAGTACGCACACCAGCAACGTATAATGTCGTTTATTTTTATTGTCTGATGAGATCGCATGCGCCATACATGGTGGTTGTATTAGCTACGGATGACAGTACGTATCCCATCAGCTAGCACAGTCTATTTGACAGATAATTCCGAATGAGACTGTCATTCTGTATTACATCGTTGTTTACATTCTGTACAATTTTTCTTGCAAAACAGATTGGAATAAATTTCTAAACCTTAACCATAGTTTACTAAACATTTTACAAGTTTTACAAAATGTGCAAGTGCATTGCTGGAACATGTGTCTGTTGGTAAGAAAACAATAAGTAAGATGCTGTTTTTACTTTGCGAATGTGTTGCGCAGCATCTTGTCCTATGTAATGATGTCCCATTCAATGAAACGCTCGCTTATCATCCAATCTTTCTATCACGCCTTATGCTTGTTGATAATGATAGCAATGGGCATTAATGTGTCGCATGACAAAACAAATCAATACAATACGAATAAACTTTCTTTTATCTGTTATTTTTACAGCTGCTGCCAATGCGCTATGAGCGTATTCATCTCTCTTTTCATCGTCTTCATATTGGTGGCTGTAGCGGTCGCCTTGGGCATATACTTTGGATTGCTGAACGTCGATGAAACAGCGCCCAATGTTTCCGATTTTGTCCACAAAACTGGCGATTCCATTAAGGATAGTATTAAAAACAAGTTAAATTAGCTTTCCGTATTATGTGGTTGCAATTTATTTCTGAAACATTTGCATCACAATTATGAATCTCAAACAAATATTTATATGCGCCACAACCCGGGTTTTATGAGGATGAATATTACTTAGAAACGTAAGCAGCGGAATTCGTACAAAAATATGTGCTTTATTCGTCTATACATCAATACGTTCCATCATAATGCAGTTTCAATCACGTGATGAAAAATACTCAGGAAACATTAATACTATTGGCAGAGTTCATCTCAGTTTGTTCATGGTAAGTCCACAAAAATCAAATCTTGTTCATTTTTGCCCAATACCAAGAAATGCCGTGACTCATAATTTCATTTAAAACAACTGTATCAATACGATGCTGTTTTTTTTTTTAAATGTATCACAGCATTTTGTTACTGAAAGCATGTTAGGGATGCTTGATAACTCAAATTATAATATCATTTTATTCGCTGAATAGTGAGAGTTTACTGTTGCAATGCCTTTTTTAATATCCAATATCTTTGGCTTTAATCTTCCGATAAAGAATATAGTTCACAATATGATTCAGTCAGCAAGGTCCATTAATAATGGGCGCTCTAGTTGTTGTCTACGCTCAAGGTGGCCCTGTGTGTAAGTATTTTACATAGAAAGGAAATATTTTTCTACATTACTGAGTGAGTGCTACGCCTTGACAATGGTCGGAAATTGAACACGAATTGAAATATTCAAAAACTGTTTTCCAATCTTACGCTTTTACTAGCGGGTTTCAGCTCACACAGCAAGCAAGTAAAAATGTCATATACTTTAAAATTGTTGATAACAAAACCAAATTTTAAAGTTTTGCACACCTATTACATAGAGAGGTTAACCACTGCGCAAGGGTAAAATCTCACACAAGCAATAGAAGAAAGTGTGTTTTTCACATGGGGTGGCTTCACTCACCCTCTCTGTCGCTATATTGGATTAAACAGGTATGTCTACAACTACATTCATACATAGCGGTGGACGGAATGCCTATGTAGTGGTTCATCCGTTTGAAAAAGGTGTGCGTGCGATCGTGTGGTCGCGTAAACATCGGATTCAATTGCAAGTTGTTCGACTAGATCGGCAGACGTGGTTTGAAGCGCTTAAAAAGTGTTTAAGTTGTTGGAAAAATACGATCAAAAATGTGTCACTGCGGAACAATCATAGTCTGGTAATTATACATACATCTATAATGCTTTGTGTAAATGTTCGAAAACATGGCCACTTAAGACACAAGACATACATATACCGATCGTTAGCAATAATGAGCGACGGATGGTCGCCTCACTTTGGAAACACTTTGGAGCAAAAAAAATAACTAGCCATATAGAGCACTGTTTCTGTTTATTTTTCCAGTTTTTGTTACACTTTAACTACTTGTTGACAGGATAAGACGTGTCCATACATTAAAAACTAAAAGTTGTGCACTCGTTAATGTTGCCCCAGTTCAAGGTTATACCATAGTTAAGTTCACAAATATGTTCTTTTTATTATTGGGAAACTACATTGCTACATGCTGATGTATTTGTTTATAAATTATAAACGTAATCAATTAGATTTACATCTTTGAAGCTTTTCCACCCAGAAAAAACCGCATAAATTAGTATTACAATACCCAGGCCGATGCTATTTGTATTGTTTCACATGTTTTCAAACACACGCACACACAAATACAACTACTTGATAACAAAGAAGCATGCGGAAATGATCTGTAAAGTTTGCAAAGGGGATGTGAGTCATGGTATAACTTGAAGCTACTGCTTATGTATCATTGGTGAGTCTCGTGTAGTTCTTTAATTTTTGGATTGTTTTTTTTACAGTTGCATTCTGTTCGCCATCGCCATTGCGGTTGCTATTTACTATGGAGTTATTCACGTCGATGAGAACGCTTCCGATGCAATTAAGGAAACAGGATCCAAAATAAAGCATTCCATTAAAGATGGCTTGAAAAAGCTAAGCGACGATTGAATTGTACTGCTATCGCAGCTGCAAAATGCTGCCACCCATAACCAAATACGTGCCAGCTAATGAGAATCGAAGTATTTGCTCCAATTTATACAAACAAATGAATCTATAACTTGCACATCGTCGAGTGGTATTGTAATACGAATATGAATCTGAAATTAGTCTCTGCAATGTGCTAATTTATCCATTCGCTTTTTGAAACAGTTTTAACTATTGTATTGAAAATAAAGCATCACCCCTACTTGTAATATTTAATCGACGAGTTACATTTAGAACTGCTACGGATGACAAGCTGTATAGGCTCCATAACAACGTGAACGTAGAACCAAATCTAAGTATGCCTTAGTTAATGAAAAAGCGTTCCCATAGTTTCAGATGGATTCTACACAAGCTAGCGAAATTCGAAGTGTTTCTTGGCTGT